>BOPP01000035.1:604459-629329 GCA_017312745.1 Gryllus bimaculatus
GCATCATCAGCCCACTCAAATTCCTTGGTAAATGAATTAGTTCATGACAGGGTTGAAAACTAGATTTCATTGAAACCCTTTTAGTTGTTCCTCTATACCGTCGAACTGAGTTATCTGAGTAGTCGAGAAGAATATTCATTTATTTACAGATATGCATAAGGTAATGATAACGTAGTTTCGAATGCATTATTAATTAGATATGTTGGATGGCATTTTGTTCTGGATGTTCAATTCATTTGTGAAATTATCCTTGCTTTTCTGTATATTGTGCTGGAAATAAACTGTTTCGTAATTGTTTATAATATATTCGTTCATTTACTATTTCATATTGATTTAACTTTTTCAAAAATAACGTACGAAGTTGGAACAGTTTACAGCTTTTGACTGAGAGTTGGTATCAAAAATGAAACGTTTTAGTTTTGTTATAAATTTCATCCAACCAAAATAATGAAAACACGGACGAAAAAACGGTATAATAATACACCCGATAACTAAGGGCGAGAAGGTATGAGCTGTTTAGAACCACTAGACCTTTTTTTTACTCCTAAGGATACCCATATTTCTTGAGTGTCGGCTATGAATTCGGCCCTTGATTTCCGAGCATAAGCGAAACTAGTAACTTTATCTTCGCTCAATTAAATACGGTAAATTTCATCAAATCATTTCAGATTACCGGGGACAACTTTCCGGTCGTTTCTATGGGAACATTTGCAAGCCGAAACCTCCGTTCTCGAGAAGAAGGGGTGCGAACTCGGCGATTGGGTACCAGGCGAGACCCTTTTTCCCCTGAATATTTCGTACGAGCACGTACTTCTTACTTCCCAGTGCATGAGGCAGCACTTTTGTTACCCGAGAGTCGAAAGGGAACAAGAAAGTGGCAGGCCGTGTTTCTCTTAAAAACGTTTTCGACACTCGCCTTAATCATGTATACATACTTTTGACTATGATGTCGTGCGGGACTTCACAGTTGTCGCATGAGTAATAAAAGCCACCGATATTATATTATCCGAAAATTGCATTACTCCACTAAAAGAGTTTTTAGATTTGTGAAATGTTTGGCTTCCCTCACTATTCTGCCTAGAATTCATCACCAAATATTCTGGTTCCAGAAGAGACTATTCATTCCTAAGTGTGGTTACACGACATTCACGCACTTATCTCAGTATTGTTTAGAATTAATTGCATAAAGCAATTGCATCAAGATGTAGGAATCTGAAGATTGCCCCGCAGCAACAGTTATTATCAGCACTACAAGTTTTTCTTTAAAACTAGCCCTGGAATAAAATGTGAGGGAGAGAATGTCTTAGAAAGAGCTGATTAACTAAAAAAGGATTTAAAAGATTGTTACAATTAGCACATACTTAAAAACAGTTTCATAGTGCTTACGAAAGTTTGAGTACATAATCTTTGTAAGACAGTTTGCCTCTTTCAAGCTGTAGCCTTATCAGGCATGGCTTTTGTCTCCCACCAATATGCAAATTTAATAAAGAACAATGCAGAATTACTGTATTAATTTATCACAAATTTTTAAAATATTTATTTTACTGTTTATTATATTTATACAAAAATTATCATATAAACTATAAAAAAAAATGCTTGTTAAAATATTTCTGTACATTTGCTCTTTTGTAGGAAATGGGCAAAAATGTTTGTCCATTGAAAATTACCTATGTATTCATGTGAAATTTATATTACATAGAATAACATATTTTTGAAATGTAATATTTTTATGTGGAAGAATTAAACGAATTATAATTTTATACAATTTTCCCCATGACTGTCTCCACTAGCATTTGTCATTGGCCATCCCAGCCCTGACAGTCACTCTCCAACAGGATATAAGAGTAATTTCTATTTATTTCAATAGTAGAACTTGGGCTAATGATCTCAAATAGCCCTTATTGAATCCTCAGTAAAAATTCTGATATTTGTAAATTTACAAACAAATTTTTAATGAGAAAGAATTAACATTTGGAATACAAAAACAACACTTTAGAATGACAGGTATTTTGATGTCTGCATACCTTTGCTTTGAAACAAAATGAATTGACCACAGATTGTCAGACATCATAACACTTCTCACAAATAATATTCACTTAATACAATCCAACCTCTGGCTTTCTTTTTCATACAAGTTTCTTCAGTATTAAAATAATGCACAAAGATTAATCGTTTCTCATCTCGGTAGTTATTGTCAACTGATTTTCCATACAGAATTAAGCCCTAGAAACCTTAAAATTTTGTGACTGAAAAGATTACACACAAGTACATATTGAAACTACAGAATGACTTTGATACTATATGGCATAGACTTCCTGATTTTAAAGTATCAATAAGAGAAAAACTTAATGGGGATTTTATGACAAAACATATTGGTTAAGAATTGACATCATACTCCAATATTTTTCTGATAAATAACAACCCCCCTTACTTTCATGCAGTTGTATAAACTTTTCACTCTTTTGTAAATGTGAGTTTGAAATTCTCAAGTTGATGGTGTCATACCACTTAATCCACTTAGAACACTTAAGCACACATTTCAAGACAAAAATGTTGGTAGCACCATTCTTATAGATACTAATACTCACTGATAAACTGCATTTACAAAATACAGTTTCTGATTCGACAAAATCACAAGCAAAACACATTTGCTTGCATGCAGTAAGTAAAATGCTTAAGTCTACAAATTTCACCTTATCTGTTCTATGTGTAAACATGTCAACTTAGCAGAAGTAAAATTAACATAATGGGTAAGGAATAATTTTAGAAAATTGTTCAGGGAATGTTTTCTGCAAATTAATATTATGCAAAGAAATTTAATACCTAATTTGAACAAAATGTGATATTCTAGTTAATACCAAATTCTAAAGCATCCTATTAGCAATACATAGTAAACTTCAACAACTATAATAAGTGAGGATTAATAATAGTCCCATATCCTATTTCAGCTGAAAAAATAGAAAACAATTTTGCATTGCAATTAAGTGAGTAAATTTCCATTTAACATTACAACAAGTTTTAGGAGAAATTTATCTGTAAGAGAATTAATGAAAAACAAATAAAATTTATATGTCTGAAAATTTTTATTGGATTAACATTTCAGTCTGTTAGGTAATGCTTGCAATTGGGCATATTCAACCACCCTTTAATTTCAATTTACATGGAAAAAAATTGCAGCTATAAGAGAATACCAATTTGCACGACTGTACACTACATTATACTTTGTAAGCTAACTTTCAATTAAACAAAATTATTTTTTTATTTGTAAGGATTTCCAAGTTGTTGAAGTTTTTTAATTCCAACATTCACTGCAATAATTTTTTAATGCCCTTTCTAAAGAACTTTGCATTAGGTACATTTCATAGTATGCCATGGGCAGGATGCAGGAAGTAAGATTTTTTTCTTCCAGAACAAAGACATTTCTATCTAAAATGTCTTTAATGACCATACAAATAACACAATTTACAACTATGACATTACACACAGCATTCACACAATATACAGATCACACTACCTCACCCCTAAAATGTTTGAAAGAAATAAAAGCTGCATTGCACAAAGAAAATCAATGAAAACAGAATTTTTAAAACAAGACAATTCAGTTTTTGGTTTTCTTCCACACTCGATGCACATTTACTCTCAAAATTCTTGACACTTCAACACATATAAGCTTCTTCACAAATTAATAATGGAAAGGCACATGCCAGAAGAAGGAAAAGACAAAGAACATGCTTTTCTGTTTCTTCGATTTTATCCCTAACAGCAGAATGTACACAGGAATTTCATTACTTCAGACAAACTTAAAATAAATAAACAATAAGAAGACCTAAAAAATAAATAACAAGCACAAAAAATTTACACAGAAAGTTATTCAAGAAGTGTTAATACCCAACCCAACTTTATCCTGTGGTAAACCTTGCTGGACAGTATTAACAAGGATTCAGGTGTACAAGTCGAATGGATTTCCAAGAGAAGTGTGTCTACTATCAGTGCCTTTCTCTTCTTGTAAGTATTTACACGTAAAAACAACCTCAAGTACCCTTGTTTTCAAGAAAACTTGTGTAGCAATTGGTTGTTTATTTGAAAATTTCATAATCTCTTCAAAGTTCTTTTTTTGTCTTTCAAAAGCTTCTTTTTCTCAGCAGCCACTTTCTTGTCTCCTGCATGCTTTTTGGCCATTGGCCCATCACCAGATGATGCCGCAACTTCTAATCCAGCTTTCGTCATCTTAGGTGCCTACAACACAAAATTATGTTAAAAGATAGATTTAATTCCAATTAAGTACAATCGCAATGATTAACAAAATAAATTAAGATAATAATAATAAGAAGAAGAAGAAGAATTACAACTATAACAACTATGAGAATTCAATATTACACAGAACAGCAGTACACCACATGACAACACACAGTACTGCGTTACTCTTCATTCATTCTTGTTTTAACATACAAACTTCAAAATACTTCCCTTAACTGAACTGAACTTTAAATTTCTTGGATGTTAACTTCCTCAACGGAAAATTCTGTACTGACTTAATCTATTGATACTGAAATAATTACTGTTTCCAAAACTAAGGGCATTGTAAGGAATAGTTTTAAAAATTGTTGCTGATAGCACTGTTCCAGTTCCTCAAAGTTTGAATGTAAAATTTATCACATAATTCTTGCTGCAGCAGAGAGCAAATGAGGAACTGTCTTAAGCTACACAATTCAACATTATTTAAATTCTTAAATATCAATAATAACATTTATGAATTAGAAAGATATCTTGATTCAAAGGAAGACAATGCACAGAGTAATAGTCATGTCTTACTCAAATGAATATAGATTTATGTCAACATGTGACACAGATTTTAGATACAATCAATAAGCAAAACAATAAAGAGCCATGTGAATTATTGTGGCTGCCCAGGTGAGTGATGCTGACATTTCGACCATCACATTGTGATCTTCTTCAGGGCTGGAATGCCACCATTATCACACCAGTCCTGAAGAAGGCTACTCCACTGTTGGTACCACAGCCCTGAAGAAGGCCACAAGACGGTCAAAATGTCAGCATCATGCCTCTCCAAGACAGCTGAGAGCCTTTACATGACTGGCAGCAGAAGCCTATGATTGCAATAAAAAGAGCCCATGTATAAACATACTTGAAAATCCTTCACTTCCAAGTGGCATGATGTTATTGCTAATATCAACAAATATTGAAATATACTAGACATTGTACTCATTGAAATGTGGTATGTTTAACAATATTCCGTTACAAAAACTGTTTGATGTAATGCATTAAACTATATTCATAACACAATGAGTTCAAAATCACATGTTCTGTGTCTTGTTTGTGTTCTCTACTTTGGCACACACTGTTCAAAACAGCATCATTGATTGGAAGTTTTTGCAAATACATTTCAGACCTTTGCCCCATGTACTAGAGTTATATAAACCAACATCAAAAATGTCCCTTACAGCAAAATAACTATTTGATTCAAATCTGGTAATTGTCACACCATTTGTGTGCACACATTCACCCATAAATCACATTCATTGGATAATGTCTAGAGGTAAATTATCAAATAAAGGTTCAACTCATTTCTGATTGAGGTTAAGAGTGTGTCCTCAAGAGGTAAAAAAAAGGAGCCTGAACAAATCAACCAAAAAAATTGAGACTGAACCATTGAGATAGTTTATGGAGATGCAATACATAAATCATGGCATGGGCCCTGATGTGTTGTTTTAGTGACAAAACAAAGATAGAATCAAATAAAACTAATTGCTGTAACTTTCACTGGCATAAACTTATTTTATGTTACAAATTTCCGCCACATATTCCCTTTACGAGTCATATGTTATAAAGGTTGCCAATATTTTCATAGAGAATGTTTCATTCAGTCACACGATTGACTCCCTTCTTTCAATTCATTTCCTGCACTTCTTCGTGTACTCTGATAGGTATACTATCACATTAACACACTTTTCCTTAAGCTCAAAGCTTTGCGTCTTGTGATTTCATATCTCTAACATTTCAAAAATAATCCAGTCTCTCACAAATATCAGAGGATTTTTAAACATGTTCTTCACCCAAGGTTACTGCCTGGAACTGCACCTTCTTGGACAAATTTCACACTATCATAATGTACAAGATAGTGCATAAAGTGTATACCACCCTGAATCCTTTATAGAAAAAATGAAATCGCAACTAACAAAAGTAATTACTATGGGTAATCCTAAAGTACATCAAGACAAGCTTAGCTCGCTAATGTACTTAAGGCATACTAATGGGCTATAGTAGAAGGCAAATAACACATTTGGGAATCAACTCTGAGGAAAATACTTTAAGAACACTGAAAAGAAGGATTTTAAGACCCACATTGAAATCAGTTTCTTCTTTGTTTTGTCGTTGAGGTTGTGCCTGAAATCTTTGACACATGTTGACATTCAGCTTGAAAATACACTTAAAGGATTTTCCAAACATAAGGATATATATTTTAACAGTTAAATATTACCATTTTATCTTTAATGATAAGCCTAGGACAAAATATTAATTTTAAATAATGAAAAAATTTGTAACAAATAAATTATTGAGGTAAAAAATTACTTAACTTGAAGGTGAATATGAAATATGAGGAGTATAAAATAATACTTCACCTGTGCATGTATTTCAGTCATCATTTTTGCTCTTTGGGAATAGCACTCGTATTGTTCCAGTAAAAGTTTCCCTGCTTCCTCATTTAAAGCAGACTCAGCATTAGGCACAATAAGTAAGCACTTCACAGTCTGAAAAGAAAAAATTTAAAGGTCCTTGTTAACATCAAGAACTCTTTAAATAAACATACAAAAATGATATGCTTATACAAACCAAGAGGATGTGTTTAATTCCCAGATCAGGTTTCCAATCTTTTTTCAATGTATTCACACAAATTTCTCCATTTTTTGCAACATTTGGGTGGAATATTTTTGTAAGAAAGAATGCTTTTGGGGGAGTTTGGGGAAAATCTTTTCCAAGTGCTAATTTTACCCGAAAAATTCCACCAGAATAAGGTGTGCCAGCTGAAAAGAAAAATGACCATGGCCTATATTATTACACACATTCTGCAATTAATATTTGTCCCCTTAAATATTTACTATCTGTACAATGATTCATTATTAGGGAAATTATACATTTGTAAAACTTTATACCTGGTCCTTCTATGTAGGCTTGTATGTCTGTTACATCTTCATCATTAATACTGACTTTTATTCCTTCTGGTGGATCATTTACTAAATCATGCATTTCTTTAACAACTCGCCGGATAATTTGAGGCGAAAGATTTTCAACATTTGACATCTAAAACAAAATTAAAGTTTACCAATCACAACTTCACTATTAAAAATTGGATTTAAAATTAATAGTCACCAAGAACGAACAATTCGCCAACATCCGAATTTTCCTTATTTTTCTTATATCAGAAAACGTAAAAATAGGCCTGTCACTTTCATAATATAACCCCACTTTTGCTATAAACAAGTCTAGACAAGTTTCCCGACCACGCACAATACAATTTGCCATAATAACACATCATTATTTCACTTTTTTCTACCAAAATACACAACCCATACACACAGACAAAGAAAACAAAATAAAACATTTCGAACATGTTCATATCATTGAGAGAATTTAGGGTATTTTAACGGTCTAAACCAAGATGTAAACACTTAACACATTTCCAAATTCACGCTTCAAAATATTTAATTAAATCAAACTCACTGAACTCATTGCAGCCATTACAGGTTTTAAAAAATATAAAATAAAAGATAACGGCTTCGTTTATATCCAAAATTGTATACACACGCACAAAATGCTTTAACGTCACAACAGCGCCAACAGCGAAAGCTACACCCAGCGCCGCTGTTCCCTGTGTTCGCAATAAAGCAACATTTCAAATTGTTTGACCAATCACAGTGCGTCACAGTGTCCTAGGGCTAGATAATCATCCCTAAATTATTTAGTACCTGATTTAATAAATCGGTCGGATTCAAAATTTATAAATTTTGCAAGTTATCTTAAATATTTGGCAAAATGACAAATTTGTATGTAGAAAATTTTACTAATCTCTGTTGGATATTCCTTGGGGACAAAGTGTGTTATGGCTTTCCTTGAAGTTCTTTGAAATCGAAATGTGTTCGCGACGGAAAACAGCGTAAACTGGCGTAAACGACGAATGCGAAAGTGAAAAGTGTTAAGACGTGAAGGTTCGTGTTTCGATTTGTCTTCAAAAAAAGGTCGTAAATTTAAATTATGGCGGACAATATGGCCTCGACAGAACAGGTATTTCTGTGTGAAATAAGTGTATCATCACCGTATCTTTATTGCTTTTATCTGCTTATTTATTCCGTTGCGATTTGCTTTGACAGAATTGGAGGATTTATCTCTTTTGTTGTGGAAAATGGATGACGAATGTGACAGTAAAATATATTAACTTTTTCAGGAAAAACGTGTTAAGCAGCTGAAAAGAGAGTTAGAAGGATGGCGAGAAGTAATCATACCAGTGAACTCGATTTTGTTGTGGGAAAAGAATTGGTATCCTGGAATGTTGGTTGGTCTGACAACCACAGTATTTTTGTAAGTTTAATGTTTGAAATATCTGATATATTTAAAACTGAATTGTGTTTAATTATTATTTCATTGTTTAACAAGGTTTTTGTGGTACCTGGATCCGTCTGTATTGACAACTGTGTCTGTTCTTGGTCTCATAACTACATTGGTTGATTATTTAGTTCCAACTTTGACAGCGAGCATCTGCCATCCTGATAGTTGGACTGGTCTGAAAGAACGTAAACTGGAAGAAATTTGCCGCAATTTAATTGCTACACAAACACAATTGATGTTCTATTGGGCTCTATTTTATGACATGCGTCAGTCACGTCCTCGAGTGGTAAATAATTTTTGGTTCATACTTGTGTATGTATACAATGTTTCTTTGTGCTACTTAATTTTTCTTTTCCAGTACTACACTGCTGTTGTTTCGTCTCTACTTTGTCTTGCTTGGCTGGGAAATGTGATAAATAATCTTCTGCTTACTTATATTTTGAGTAAGTTGAATGTTTGCTTATTTAGCTAGTAACTATTGTATATGGCCTTTCTCTTATACTTTAATTTGTTTATGAAATTAAAGTTGTTTTCTGATATTTTCAGTTACCTCTGCTGTCTTATTCCCTGGCTTGAAGCATCATGGGCTTCTTCACAAGTATCTTGGCAGATTTTGGTGTGCAGCTATAGAAGTCGCAAGAGGTCTCAAGCAAAAGAAAAATTAATATTTTTATGTGAATTTTACTATTTGAGCATCTGGTGTTTGCAAAGCAAAGGGTGGGTTGCTCCTTTGGAAAGTTTTTCTGTGAGCTTATTCCACTGCAACGAATGTTGAATGCTTCTGCAAGTGTGATATCTTGGTTCCCTATTATTTTTTTGTGTACTAAGCAGTTTAAGGACTAGAATTTCCCACCACGGGGCCCACTAATGTGTTATTTATTTCTATATTTATTGTGTATTCTTTACCATATATGAAATTATCCCATCAAGTGGAGTGAGAATACTCATTGAATATTAAAGAAAATGTATTGTATCTGTTCTTGAGTGCACTTAACCTACTGTGTAATGTATGTGGCACAGTATCCTGTCTTATTCATGTGCGCTAGTCATATAGACTAAACATTCACATTGGTATTAATTTTATAATAAGTTTTTTATGTGTTATTAGCTGTCCTGGTTTTTCTACTGCATGTTGGATGTGTTTAAATGATATAAGTTTATGGAAGTAATGTGTTATAAGACTGAGTTTGTATGCAGTAAATAAATTTTAGCAGTATTGAATACTAAAGTATTTTTATTTATTAATTTGCCACAAGTCATTGTCAAATAGTTATTTCGAGAGGAATGCGGTGATTCTTAGTTCAAGGAATATGAGTCGAGAAAAAAAAAGGATTGCGATTGATGATTTATCAACTGGAGAAAACTAATATGACTAGGGTAATTGATTACACATGCATATTGATTGAAACGATTTATATAATATTTCTATCGTTACACGAAACAAATGAATTACTGCGATTGCAAATCGAACAACTTAATCGATAATCGAAATCGGCGCCAGACCAAGCACGCAAGTTGCAAGTACATCAAAGTTCTATGCCCCTTCCCTTCTTATGTAAGTGCTTTGCTTTGTTCTCGGTGAGAAGTGCGCATGACCGACGGGACGGATCCCCATCGAGTCGTCTCTAGATAGTCCCCTTTTTGCCGTATTTCTGTTGAGCCGGCCTGATATATACGAAGAAAATGGCGGCTGTTGCAGCGTACATGAGGAATTCTTTAGTTAGGAGTGCAAGCATTTTTAGAAGAACATTTTGTAATGCAGTTGTTGTAGGGTCTCAACACACAACCTTGCATATACATCAAGATGGGTTTATTTCGCGATCGGTTTTACTAACACCGCAGGTAAATTGCACTTCATTAATGAACTGCATTGTCAATTCAACCGGGGGCTGTGATGCGAGTTTCATTGTATTTCGTTTTGCATGAAGATTTAAATGTTAATACAATTTTTTTGAGAATAACAGAAGTTGCTAATATTGCAGTCCTTACTAGAGACATAACCTTCATGGAATTGAAGTACCCCAGTTTAAATCAATTAAGAAGTGCTACATTATTTATAATTTACTCCCGCAGCACCTGCCCAAACAAAATGCCAGTCAAATACGTTGGTTTGCAGAAGCCAAACTCTCTGTGGATCAAATTCGAGAAAGAGTTCTTAAAGTTTGCACTGCCTTTGACAAGGTCACTGCTGACAAGGTACTTTGTATTTTATTTTTGTTTTCCATTTCTCTATTTCAGAGATTGGTCACATCAAAAAGATATTTTAGTTCCAAGCCTCCTCTCAGTCTAGAAAGTATTCGTGACAGAGTGTTATTGGTCTTAAAACTGTATGATAAGGTAGAACCCACAAAGGTATGGATATCAAATGTAGATATGAATGTCACATTTTTTGGTTCCAGTATTTTTTTTTTATGGTAATATAATAAAATTTCGATACTAACTAAAATATTTTATTGCAGTTGACAGTAGATTCACATTTCATCAATGATTTGGGACTGGATTCCCTAGATCATGTAGAGGTTATTATGGCGATGGAAGACGAGTTTGGTATGTCATCATCTTATAAAAAAATCTTTGCACATTTTAATTGTAGTGTCACAAGTTGTTTTGTTTTGTTTTTGTAGGATTTGAAATCCCTGATGGTGATGCAGAAAAACTACTGAGACCAGCAGATATTGTTCGATACATTGCAGATAAGGAAGATATATATGAATGATAACTTGGAAGTGTGATAATTATTTTGTAGCATTGTTAATTTTGAAAGTTTGATTGTATGATTTGTTGTAGGAGCCAATGTTTTCAAACTGGCATCAAATTATCTCTTTCCACTAGTTAGTCAGAAAAGGAACTTTTTTGCCAGAATTGTACATTGGGAGATAGGTTGAAACTACTACTGAAGTAAGTTTTGCCTTCACTGGTGTATATTAAAATGTGAGAAACATTGATTGTTTTATTGCTTCATCTCTTTGATGAGGTAATGAAAATTGTATAAAACGCTTCTAGCCCTGTGAGCGATGGCATCAAGTACAGAAATAAAATTGCCCTCTAACACATTGGGAGAAAAGAATATGATTTTTTTGTATAAAATGATACTAAATGAGTTAAGAATAGATGTGTGCCTGCTTCTATTCTTTGACCTTCCTTGTAAATTTACCTACCGGCAGAATTATGAAATTGGTGTAATGAATGCCTGATCTGGGTTTGAGAAAGAAAAGGTTAACCACAAACATATTCTACTTTTTGGAAGTTCCAGACTATGCGAGTTGAATAATGGGAACTTGTTCTGAAAGTTGAGTATTTCAAAGTTTGTCAAATATTTGCATTGTTTTGGTTTTGAATATCCTACATTTAGTTGAGAAAATGACTATTAGAAAAGATAGATAGTTTTCGTTTCTTGCCGCCATGTTTCATTGCGACAATTGGGTATTATTGCAGTTAAACAGAATTGAAGATGGTATTTTTCAATTTTGTCATGAATTCAAAATGAATATGTGGCATTTCATTAATTATTTTTTTCCCCCCCACCTTAACTAAGACAAAGATTCTGTGGATTTCTATTAAGTGTCTGTGTGGCTGTCTTCTTTTAGGGGGGAGGGATACATGTACTAGGTTTATCAAAATTGACATGCTAAATTCCCCATCAATAGAGTAAAATTTCTCAAAATATAACTTCACTACTCTACATTGCCGAGTTGGAAAGTGGCAATTAGTTGATCCAACATTAAAATTAAGTTGCATATCTTTCGTTGTCTGCGAGTTAGAAAACCATTGACAAGTCATATCAGTTACGGAAACAAAACTGCAGGTATTGTATAACGAAAAAAAATTGTACGTTAAATTAATATGAAAATGTTTTTTACAACACAAGGCATCTGTCAAAATTACTTATAAAAGGTCTGATTTTATCTATTTCCTCTGCATGCATGGGATAACTTTTAGATGATTCTATAATTTGGCCCTTCAACTCCTGAAGACTTTGAGGTCATTTGGAAATTAAGAGTAAATAAGTGACAATGGAGAATTGCTGAAATAAGGTGCAGAGCAAACATGGGTATCCCAAGAAAATCTACTGAGGGATCACTTAGTTTAACACATGTTCTATGTTGATTCTTAGGATATCAAACCCTGGTCGTGGGTGTATGCACTAGTCATTACTCCACTAGACTCTTTGTTTCTAGAACCATTTGTGGGTGTTTTTCCCTTCACTTTTTACTGTTCTCATCTAAATGTAAAATGTCAATTTATTGCAATATTGTCTTACTTTTCACAGGGATTAAATTTTTCTTTCTAAATTGAGATGATGCCTTTTGAGTACATCACCTTACAATAAAAATCTCAACCCTACATGCACAATGTGTTAAGATTAGATTTAAGCCCTGACAGATGCTGTTCCCACTCACCTGATCAAAATGAGAACATTACACATGGGAGCTCAAGAGGCACCGGTGCCTTCCAAAATAAATGTGCAGGAAAAGTTGCTGCAGATTTTCACCTTCCACAAATGAACTAAACTAAAAGGGAAGTTCAATAAACAGGAAGCCTTTGCTAAAGATGCTTGAGAAGATATCCAATGAGATATTCCATTGTCGGAAATGAATAATTGACATTTCAACTTCTGAAGAGTGAGGAAAAAATTCCTGTGGAACCAATATCCAATCTTCTATAAACAGGAAGCTCTTATAAATGGCTATCTTAAGTACAGTAAGAAAATATCCATAAATCATACATACTGGTTATGTCTCATTCTAATCTTAGTTCAGTTCAATTACAAGCTAGCCAGCCTGTTAATTAGGTTTGGATAAGAACAGATCAACTCGAGACATTATTTCATAAAATTTTGCAGATGGTTGTCTAAGTTCTGTAAAATATTTATTAAATAACTGATTGTATTTACAATAGAAAGGACCGTGTTACATAACACATGGAATGTATACATATGTATATACAAACATGCCCATACATCTAATCATGGAAAAAAATATTTTTCAGTTGATTATCACACAGCCTCTTCACTTCATCTGTAACAAAAAGAGAATCAGATGAATTTAAAAAATTACAGAATATTTTATAGTGTACATTAGAAACACTACCTTATATGTTTTGATCAAGATATTAAAACTAGAACGGAGCTATTAAATGCCTTACGATGTAGGGAAAATTTATTGTAGAATTGTCATATTCTGGAATAACGGAATGATTGTAGGAGTTTATACTACATCTCTCCACATAATCATTGAAAAAAATGAGCTGTGGAAGAACATTGGAGTTATGTCCATTACTTCAAATATGTTTTGTGCCACTTCTGTCAATATTGTATATTTAATCATTGACATGCCAGTGTTTCTACACCAACATTTTCCTTTCAATTCTCATTAGGAAATCATGATCCCTGACATGTTGAAAGAACATACAATACATGCCACATACTGCAAAATTGTTTTGGAAACATATATTCTTTGTTGTCGTTTTCTTTGGTCTCTTAAGTGATAAATTTTACTCACACGGGAAAAAAAGGACAGTTGCAGTATACCAGATCCTTGTTACAGTATCATGGATCTGGTATACTGCAACTGTTATCAAAAATATGTTCTAGAGGACATACTTTTGAGATGATAACCAATAACTATACATAACCAATACATTTAAATATTAGATAATGAACTCTTTCACAATTTAATACTACTTTCACATAGAAATTTATAAAAGAAAAATAAAACTAATCATACATAAGTGATGTTTGAGTTGGCAGTAATGTGCTTATGTAAATAAAAGAACCTGGACAAAAGAGTCATTATTGTACAGCTGGTAATCGTTGCTTTTTGATGCATAATCAAAATGTTTGGTTCTAACTAGTGTAAAGAAATTTATATTAAACTTTTGATTCCAGTCATATGTAATGCTTGAAGTAATCCCAATTTGAAAAGAAAACTATTTCCTGAAATTACTTTCAAATAATACAGGTTTCACACCACTGGTATAGATTGCCAAGGAAGAATAAGTTTGCAAATCAGCTCTTCAACCGAATGGCACAATAAAATACATTCATGTGAGGAGTGAAGAAGTGCACAGAAATATACAATTAATATTTCAGGAGAAAACAGCTATTTACTATTTTAACACATTTCACTGATGCTACACATCAGTGCCTCACACATTGCTATTGCTCTAGTCTGGTACTGTGGTGAAAATGAACCTCAAACTTTGCTCCTGAAAAGAAGACATGCTGCTCTTACCAAAACATTCCTCAATACGAATATTAGTAGGGGGAAATGTTAATAATTCTTTATCAAAGTCTCTAGGGCAAGGACAAAGTGTGCACTGCATAACAGGAACATGAGAACATCAGATTGCATTTGTGTCATTTTTAAAAGTGTCAAAAACTAATTTAGGTAATACTTAAATTTCCAAAAATAATGTGCATACAGATTGTTAGAACATAAAAAAACACAATAAAAAAATGTTGGTTAATTTTCAAAATTTGGAACTTAATGGATTTATGAAACATTTCAAATATGGTGGTTTTAGAAATCATATTCTTAAGGAGGCAATTGTATTTAGTATGAATGTTATTTAGAATATTTTTTAGGGCCCAGAATATAAGTTACAGGAGATATCTAGCAAAATTTAATACCAAAAATTAGAAGGCATGATCTTGAAGAGCAGAAAAATGAAAGAAATCAAAACAATATATAACAATTTCAATTTTATATTTTGAAAATGAATCTCGACAAACGACATTACTGAGGTTACATAGAGATTTTTCATTTTGCTATAAATGTCTATTTTTGCCTAAATTCCTAAAAGTTTGCAGTCTCATAAGCACTGGACAGTTGCTTATTTCCTCACATCAAGTCAAAAAGAACTGACTTAATTCATTACTTCCTGTTAAAATGCTTTTATTCAGTGATAGGGAGGGGGGGATATCCCAGCCATTGAGAAAATGCTGAGATGGCCTCTTGTTTTGCTTCTGATCGTAATTGTAGCTTCACTATGCACACATTTTGTTGAACTCTCCTTTTGCTTATAGTTGATGGAGTAGAGGTAAGGGAGAGTTACTAGCAATTCGTTTACCATTGCAAATATGTTTTCTATAACTCTGGAACAAAAATGTCTAGTTTTACAAATATCTCTAATCTCACGCTTTTTTAAAATTTTATTTATTTAACTTTAATTCATCTTTCAACTATTTATAGTTAAAATGATGGGAAGGAATTCTGGAACTCAAGGAAATGTGCACAAATGATCTTCTCCCCACACGTCACAAAATTTTTTTATTGTTTTTTGACTAAATAAAGCTAAATATTGTTTCAGTTGAGAAGAAGTGAGTTTATTTCTGGAGGGGGATAATTGATTGCAAATATGAAGTAGAAATGTTTGAAATGTCCTTCAAGAATCCAGATTTTCAACAAAAGTGTTCCAGATGTTGCAATGGGTAGCATAAATTTCAAAACCGGTTTACTACTCCTCCAATTTTTACTTCCTCATATACTCCCTAGTATAGGGAAAGTTATGAAAATTGATTCTGAGATTTCAACGGAAATACATGTTTTGGGGTCCCCTGATTGGTAAAAGTAGTTTTTCCGAAATGTCAAACCGTCTGCTTGTCTGTGTCTGTCCCACTGGTGTCTGAACACTACTAGCACCTAAACCATGCATAGTTTTTTTTCCAAATTGAAGAAACCATAGTCCATCTGGCTCGAGTCGAAACTTTGAGATTTAAAAAAACATTGTTCAAATTTGGGGGTACTTAACATGCAGCGGTCCGGATATTTTCAAAATTTTCTCAAAATGGCTTCAATTTGTTTCTGTAAGTTTCTTGAGAGAATAGAGTAACATACACTTATACACGTGGCATAGGTCCAATTTTTACGGTTAACACTGAATTTTCGAAAATTTTAAAAGTATGATTTTTTTCAGTATCTTCCTACAACTACAAAATTAAAGAAACAGATTTTCCCTTCAAGTAAAATTTGTTTTCCATAGTGAGGTCTTTCATTAAGATCATGTACATTTTTTTGAAAGTTTTAGTAGTTTTCCGCCGCATATGTCCAATTAAAAAAAAAAAAAAAAAAAAAACAAAAAAAAACAAGATTTTCTTCAAAAAGGCTCCAAATTTTTTCTTTAAACTTTTGCAAGGGCTAGTGGTGCATTAATAATGCTGTATAAAGTTTCTCCAAAACTTTACCGTTTTCTGTAAAAACTGTCACAAAACTCATATTTAGAAATGCTCAAATGCCATTTTCTCAAAAACGTCTCCAAATTTTTTCTTTACACGTTCGAACGATTAGTGCTAATTCCACTCTTTAATATGACTTTAAGATCATTTCGGAGGGTTTTTTTTTTCCTTTAAAAAATACACAAATATAAATTTTTGAAAGATCTATGCCGTTGATACGCACATTTCTATCAATTCGTAAACGCTATTGTATTTGTGAGATAAAGTACTTAAAATGACTTCAGATAAAGTTTTTCGAAATATCTAAACTTTACTGTGAAAAAGAGCTTCAAAGTTCGAATTTTCAGAAGCGCTTAAACACTTTTCTTTTTTTTTTTCAAACGGCCCCAAATTTTTCAAAGAAAATTGCCATTTAGGACCTGGTTTTACTGTTATTTAATAATCATAAAAAAGTATGTTCGCTCTACAATTACGACACTCAAAACGTAAAAAAAAAAATAATAATAATAAAAAAAAATGGACTTTGGGCGGTGATAGATGGCAAGTCTGAGTAGCTAGCCAATACAAAAGCACCAAGGGGTCAGCCTCTAATGGTATCAGTGAAACATGATGTGTGATGGTGTGGTTCAGTGGATGATGAAGTATCTCAACTACCAAAAGAGCCAGAATTTTTGGTAAAAAAATATTCTGGTTTAGAAAAACTAAGATATTTTAAAGAATCTACAGAAAGACAAATCAGTTGTTGCAGAATTCGATCCCTCTGATCTATTGTGATTAAGATTTGCTCTTATAAACTCCATTAGAAATTCTGCTCTCAACTGAAGATCGTTTTAGACAACCAAACATGTTTGGAAACTCGAGATGTATTGTAAAATGAATTCCCTTTTCATCTAATAATTTTGTTTCATATTCATTAAAAGTGAAGTGAGAGCGTAGGTTTTCGCGGCTGGAGTCAGTATTTACGCCCTGAGGAAGGTCGCAGATTGGCGACCGAAACGTCGGCACCTTCGCCATGGACGCGGCGTCACTCGGACAGCCAATTAAAAAACTATTGTGAAATCCATATTCTATACCATGTTCAAACTGTAATTGTGAATTAAACTAGTGGTCCTATTTTCTCGCATATACTTTAGCAATAGGATTGTTCCACTTTTTCGTTACCAGAGTCCGACAATAAGCGTTTTCTGGCGCACGGTTTTTCTCTTACGAAGATTTCGTAAGACGAGAAAGTAATAATTTCGGAACCGTTAGGTTTATCTACGTGGGTACTGATTATATTGTATTGTTTTGTTAAATTCCATGTTGATATATTCATTAGTTTACTTAAATCGGTTCATACAGATGCACAGGAAGACAATTGATGTGATGTGACACGAATTTTACAAATCGAATAAGTTGAAAAAATGTTTAAAAGAAGAGAGAGCAATACGCACTCTCTAGCAGTGTTAGACTAAAACATTTTTAATGCAAGGTAAAATGTAGGTAAAACTGAAAATAAACTGTGTTCGATTATTTAATAAAGGAGTTGGCAGAAAAGAGCTAGATCAACACTAAATCTCCATTTATAAGCCAAATAACTGACGAAATCCTCTTCTCTCAGAGATAATGCTTTAAATGTCAGACTCCTAAGTATTTATTGTGGAGAGCTTTGCTGCCTGGTCAGCAATTTCATTCCCCTTTATCCCAAAGTGACCAGGGATCCAACAAAAAACAAAATTATAACGACGACCCTGTAAATTATGGATTTGGTGTTACATGATTATTGTCAGAGGGTCACAAGAAGAGAAGCAGGAGTTAAATTGGACCAAGGTTTTTTGAATCAACGCAGATTACAGCGTATTTATTTTAATGTTATCGATTCAGCGAATGTAAGTGCCTCTAAAAGCGCATATTTTTCTGCAGTATAAGCGCTGCACAAAGAGTCTAGGGGAAGACTGCATGCCACTGTGGCAGTAGAAGGCACACCCTACATTACCATTCTGGGAGGAACCATCAGTGTATATGTTATAGCCGGGATACATGGATTTTGTCTCCTGGAATTCCGCCAAAAATGTACTGTAGGAGTTGATTTGGGGAAGTGTGATAATTTCAGGTCTATTTTAGGTTGGGGAAGCTTCCAAGGGAAACAAGACTCCAGGAGGGGGGGCACAAGGATGGGGAGTTTTACATCGAGGTTCTGCAAGTGCGTGTAGAGACGGATACACGGAGCATGGGGTAACTATGGTTTAAGTGCATACGATGTCCTGTGATTTGGTAAGAACTGCTTGGCGCGAAGGAGTATTTATAGCTGATTCTTTCGCACCATAGGAGTCGATTACAATATCTTGGCTCAGGGATGGTTCACCAGCTTCGGCCAAGAGACATTCAATGCGACTCGTGCGGTAGGCGCCTGTGTTGATACGTTTACCGGCATTGTGTATGGTAATCAATAACCAAAGGATCGATGGAGACGATGACCCATACGCAATACACCCATAATCTAAAATAGGACGGATGATATTCCTATATGGGCGCAAAAGACATACTCGGTCTGCGCCCCATGATCTACTAGTATGGGGGCGAAAGAGGTTCAATGGCGATACAGAGCAGCTCTTCAAGTTTTGAATGTGCTTTCGACAAGTTAAACTCTTGTCGAATGTCAGGCCATGGAAAGTGGCAGATTGGACGAAGGGAAGTCGATGACCCGCTCCAAAAAAAGAGGGAGGTGATATATTCTACAGAAGTGCATGCAACTGGATTTTCAGGGGGAGAAATTTGATCCAGTTTTATCGCTCCAATCTTGCAATCTGTTGAGAACAAGCTGTAACTCAACATGCATGCTCTTCGAGGAGCAGAATATGGCAAAGTAATGAACGAAGAGCGATGCTTTCACAGGCTCTCGAATTACTGATGCGATAGTATTGATAGCAATGGCAGAGTGACACTCAGAATTGATCCCTGGAGAACACCCTTTTCTAACTGGTGTCATGAGGATAACTTGTCAACAAGGCGGACGCGGAAAGATTTTGACGAAAGAAAATCTACTAGAACAGAATGGAGCTGTCCTACAGGGCCCCAAGAATGCAGTACCTCAAGGTACGCTTTCTCCATGTCGAAAATATTTCTACTAAGTGTTGTAGCACGAAAGATGTGGGATCTGTGTGGCAAGGGAGACTAAGAGGTCCATGGTTGATCTGTGCTGTCTGAAACGAGAGAGGGAGAGAGAGAGGGAGGGAGGGAGAGAAGGGGAAGAGAGAGGAAGAGTGAGGGGGGAGAGAGGGAGGGAGAGAGAGGAAGGGAGAGAGGGAGGGAGATAATGATAATTATCTTTTTTGTCGCTAAAATTAAAAATTATCAATTACTATTAATTATTATTATTAATCTGTTTTATAAACCAAGAATCTCTTTCTTCGCGACTTGTTGGGAATCTTTGACACTATTATGGCAGATACTGGTGACACAGAAGTATGTGTGGCACGCCAGGAGCCATACAATGCCAAGGGAGAAAAATTCTTCGACTGCAACAGCTGTCAACGTCACTTCCACGTTGTCTGTACGGAGCTGACTGCATCACAAATTCAAAGCTTGGAATTAAAAAAGCGAACACTTCAATTCCTATGCATCGATTGTCAGGGGGGTTTGATGTGCCTACCTAAGTTGGTTGCCCACATCGTGAAATTGACTGTCAAGGTCAACAGACTTGCGAGTAGCATAAAGAGTGAGGTGACGAGTAATGTAAATATAGCAGATGTGGTGTCTGATAGACTTAGTCGAAAGAACAATTTGTTGATATATAAAGTAGAGCATGTTGCTGCTAGCGAGATTTTTTGGAAAAAAGTAAGACTTTGATCGGGTTGAGAATGTGTTGAAGGATGTTTGTACTTTCGAGAGGGGTGAAGTTCGCAACGTTATTAGATTGAGAAAGTTTGCTTCTGGCAAAAATAGACCAGTTAAGGTGATTTGTCAATCTTGACTCGATGTTGATGCTGGGAACCAAAAATAAATTCTGACTTAACGTTAATGCCAAGAAATTAGTTGAAAAAGTTGACAGATCAGTTAGATGATTTAAATAAAAACAGTCAAATGAAAACAATCAAATACATTAATGGTCAGCTGACTTTACAGCATCGAACAAACATAAATCAAAAAACATATAACTCAGGACAAGTTAAGGATTTATTATCAGAATGTTAGAGGGCTTCACATTAAAATTAAGGACATTGAAAAATTTGGTTATATATTAGAGAACTGTGATATATTTGTATTTACTGAAACTTTGCTAGTCCCAGAGATTTTGAGCTCTGAATTTTGCTTAAAAAAGTAAAGTGATATCTGGAAATGACCCTAATAATAATAATATTTATAGTAGTGGAGGTGGTGTCCTTATTGGTATTAGAAATGTCTATCATGGGTGAAAATTGAATGCTCAATGGATGCTGAACATTTTCGGAGACTATAATGTTCCTCATGTTAACTGGTCCAGGGGCAAGCTGTTGAGCTTTCCTACATTTGATTCAGATACCGTGACACGCAAAAAATCTTGTGCAACTGCATTTGCTGAAACTGTCAGTTTCATAAATTTGCACCAAAAAAATGATATTGAAAATAATTATGACGGCATGTTGGATCTCATTTTTACTGATTTAGAGTGTTTCTCTGTTTCTAGTCTTTAATCCTTCGATGGTGATGTTAACACTTTAGTTACTTTATTTTATTACAACTTGTATACTTGTATAGATCTTTATGTGCCTAAGAAAATAATTGTAAACTCTACATTTCCTGCATGGTATAGTAGTGAACAGAAGAACACAATAATTGACAAAAAATTGACTCATGTTACTTATAAATGATTACAAAATCTCGCATACAGAATAGGAGAGTTTAAACTCAGATCATTTTGTAAAAGCTTGGCGAGGAGAGATTTTGCGAATAACAATGCGAATCTGATGAGATATATTATTACTGACCAAAACAATTTTCGGAAAATCAAAAAAGGAGAGTAGGGACCTTCCAAATACTATGCCCTTTATCTCATCAGCTTTTAATAATACCAAATCTATCGTGGATGGGTTTGTGAGATATTTTTCATCTTTCTACAAGAATTCAAATGTCACTATTGATGATGGACCAGTTGAAATATCTGAGTCTCCTCTGGCGCTGTATGGTTTGGAATTTGGTGTAGCTGACATATTGTGCAGAATTAAAGAACTGTAAATTCATCTTCGCACAAATTCTTGGATTGTTATTTGGAAAGTTTTTGACCGAGGGCACTTTTCCGAGCGAATGGAAGTCTTCATTCCTAATACCCATCTTTAAGTCTGGTGACAGAAATGACATCATGAATTACAGACCGTTTTCCATTCTGAGTGTTATCCCAAAAGTTTTTGAATCCTTGATTATGGATAAAATCAGAGTTGTTATTTATCCACATCTTTCAGATAGACAATTTGGTTTTATGCGTGGGGGAAATTCAGAAGCTAATTTGTCCTATTACTCTTGTTATATACTTGAAGCTAAGGAACATAAACTTCAAGTTGTGTGTGTGTGTGCGTGTGCGTGTGCGTGTGTGTGTGTTTATACACACACACACACACACACACAGATTTTAGAAAGGCATTCGACTTGGCAAATCACGAGATTTTGCTAGTTCAACTGGAGCGGTTGGGGGTCAGTGGACCGTTACTAGAGTGGTTTTACAGTTACCTGGCTCATTGAGTTCAGATTGTTTTACATAAAGAGTATTGTTTCTGATTCTATACAGGCATCTTCAGGTATCCCTCAGGAGTCACACTTAGGTCCTCTCTTATTTAACATCTTTATTAACGCCATATGCGACAGTATATTGGAAATGAGAGTATCTGCTTATTGCAGATGAGCTTAAATTTTGTTTATAAATCCAATCTGATGAAGACAGAGTCCTTTTTCAAAACGCCCTAAATGCCTTATATGAATGGTGCACAAATAACGATCTTTTTCTCAATATCGCGGAATGTAAAACTATAACTTTTTCAAGATCTACATCTAATGATGATACCTCTGATTATATGATGAATCTCACTCCACTAGAGAGTGATTTTTGATTCCAAGACGACTTTCACGGATCGTTTTCATCGCACAATAGTCAAATCAAACCAAGTCTTCGGATTCATTAAAAGATTCTGAAACGAATTACACTAAGTAGTGGTCTTGAGATTACTCTATCTTATGCTGGTCAAGCCAATATTGATATACTCTTCTGTGGTTTCGTCTCCATTTTTTTTTAATATAAATCAGAAATTGAAACAGTCCAACACAAATTTTTTAGCATGTCAGCATATGGTTTGGGATTGGAAGATCCATATATAAAACATGAATATATTGACTTGGCTCTGCAATTGCACATTCCTTCACTAACTGCTCAGAGAGACCTGAAAGACCTGTTGTTTTTGAGAAAACTGATATTGGCTGAGGTCGATTGAAAAAATCTTGCAAAACCAGATAATGTACAAAACAACTTCAATTCTAGAACCAAAGATATTTTTGATAATCGGTTTTACTGTTAATCTTACATAGCAAATAATGTTATAAATCGATGATGCAAATCAGTCAACAGTTTGAATATTGATGTATGAGAAACAGATAAATCTGCTTTTTTTTTATCATTAATGAGTAACAAAATGTTGAAATTTGAATTAGTAGGTGTGGTACAACTACTATTATACCAGATATATTTTCATATGTTAGTATTGTATGTCTTTCCTTACAAATGTTTCAATTTTTATAAATATGTTGCTACATTAAAATTTTTATTGTATTCTTTTTGTAAATAATAGACTTACTTGTCCGTATAAATATCATAATAAATAAATAAATTATTTTTGATCTTTATATGGTATTTGTTTTGAGTAAGTAGCTACTAGAATCTTTACTATCTTAAATAGAGGACTTATAAATGGCCAATCAACATTATGAAATCTTTTTCTAGAGGTGAAAGTTCAAAACATTATTATTAAACAATAAAACTTAACAAAAATTAATAATGAAAAATCATATAAATTGATTTTTAACAACTCCCCCAAACCCTTTCAATCACAAATGTTCTCTTACCATTTATCTCAATGAGATTTGCATTTTTTTGTTGAATGACTGCATAGAACTCCCTTAGATTGGATAATTTGCCAATTACCCAATAGTCACTCAGTGTCTTCAGTATAGTTTCTCCAGTAGCAGGCATTCTATAAAAAACATATTTGTAATATATTAATCAAAGGTAATTTCAACTTCAGCAAGGAAGCGTAACTGCATAATCATTCTACGAAAGTGTACTTTTTTATACTGTTACAGACAGGATATTTATTGCAATGTACTAACTACTGAATGATTAGTGTAAAATATTTAATTTTAAAACTTAGTCGAAACAAGGAAATAAGAGAAAGGCACAACCTCACTTCAATCATATTCATTTGCATACAGTGCTTTCATTACTTGCACTCCCTTTAAATGGTGTGACATAGTTAACATTTTTCAAATTGAAAATTTGCTCATTGAAGAACAACAAGGCTTCAGATCAAGAAGATCCACTGTAACAAATATACTTATTTTTTAACATTTCATTATTGATAAATTGGAAGCAAATTCTCAGGTCGATGTGGTTTACACTGATTTTACTAAAGCATTTGATAAAATAAATAATCGTATTTTATTTCATAAACTTAAAAATATAGGCATACATGGAACCTTCTTGAAATGGATTGAATGTTTTTTAGTTGGGCAAATTCAAAACGTTAAATATAAATCTTTTTTATCTAAAAATATTTCAGTTACTTCAGGAGTACCTCAAGGATCCCATCTAGGCCCGTTATTATTCTTTTTGCTATATGCGGATGATCTGAAGTTATTTATCGAAATTCATTCAATTGAGGACTGTAGAATTCTACAAATGTATCTTGATATACTGTATTCTTGGTGTAATTTGAATCAATTACCATTAAATATAATGAAATGTAAATGCATGAGTTACTCCAGATTGAAAAATCCAGTTTTGTTTTCATATCATACAAATGGCCGATCCGGTGACTGAGATTGCTAAGGCAGTAGTGCCGTAGCGATCTCGT
>BOPP01000035.1:629354-675720 GCA_017312745.1 Gryllus bimaculatus
AAGAGAGGAGGGATCCCAAATCGCACGATAATGGTTTTTAAAGTGAAATGGGGGTCGAAAAAAATCAAAAAAAAGTTTTTGGCGCCCAAAAATAGTTTTTGGGGAAGCCAAACAGGCTTCAATTGGGCCAAAGGCACAAACAAAGTCCCGCCCCCGCTTTCATTTTTGCACAAAAAAATCTGGGTTGTGAAAAAAAATGCTTCGGCAAGATGGGTGCCCGCGTTTTGCGACAGTGGACAAATAAACGCAAATCGTGTGGTGAAAACGCTCGGCTTTGGCGCTTTTTCGGTCAGCAAATCCGAGGGGATTTTCCTTCCCTGCGTCGAAATATTTCAACTGGTTTGTGAAAACACATGGGTACATTTAGCTACACTTCCAGACACAAATTCGATACGATAAAATTCGGTGATTTTTGAAAGGCGAATGGGGCTCCCGAAAGAGCGAAGGTGGTGAAATTACATGCGACCAAGGTTACGATCACGGTTTTTTGGGGTGCTCACGGAATTCAACCTACAATCAATTACCTTGGAAAAATGGGAAAACGAATAATGCAGGAGAGTATTTGTGCGTCATCAATTGAACCGTCCTGAGCGAAGAAAATGAAGGAAAAAGCGCTAATCTGAAAAGGAAAAAGAATCCTCTTTCATCAAAGACAACGCACGGGTGCACATCTGCGCATTTGCGTGGCAACACATTAAGCGTGGAATTTTTTAATTTTATTTTTTCAATTTTTTTGCGCTATGAGAATAATCCTTCATTCCTAATGGCGCTTAAGGAGTAATCCGCTCCTATTATTATTGGCAGTATAGCTATGTCTAACGATTTTCGTCGCAGTCAGTTTGTCCAAGAGGGCGCGCAGTTAAATAGCAATCTCCCGCGTACGAGCTCCTACAACCGAGAACGCTGCATCACTACCCAGCGTCCAGAACTTGGGAAGGAATTAGGATAGGGGTAGGGGTTTAGGAACCACTTCAGGGGTCGAAATTGTCCAGGAATCGAACAAGAATCGGAATTCGGATTCCTCCTTCGTGCAAAGGCGAGGCGCACTCTCGCTTTCTGCGCCAACGAATTTGTTCTCAATTGTTACATACATCCACGCATATTCACTGGACTTGGTCCCAGTTTCTTATTTCCCTAACTCAAACAAATGGTTTGGGAGGACAATTGGTTTAGCGTCTAACAGGAAGTCATCGCCCTATCAAATGCCTATTTTAAAGGAGCACATTCCGAAACTTCCGTTTTGAACAGCTTAAAAATTTGGAAAAAACCTTGAAAACTGAATGGACGCTGAAAGGAGATTAATGTTTGAAAATCCAAATAATACTACCATAAAATGTCGTTATTTCTTAGGCGCTATATTGAATGACACTTGTAATTTAAAACATTTTTTATGTGATGCAATTTGGGTTACTAATCCTATTTGTATGCAGGGTTTGTTACAAGGACCGTCCAATTTACAAGAAATACATCAGCTGGATTTGGTAAAGTTGCAAAGTACATCTAAATAATGATACAACACCCGAGAACGGTATCATTTAGTTTTTGTATATCGGGCACTCATGTGCTACAGTGTGGTCTCTTCATGATGGTTATGAGAAGGAAAGTTCCTCATGCACTATATACTGTTTCAACAATTATATTCATCGTAGCAACATTTTTTTTCTAGGTTCTCTTATTTTTAAATTTAGATCTCTTCAAAACGCCTAGGATTAATTTCTGGGCGCTCACTTAACGTCCTTAGTATCAGAAGTTGCAGAACAGTGTGGAAAGCAAGCTGCAAACAGTGGATGCGAGTTCTCCAGAAACCAGTCCCGAAATTTGTTTTATCTTTAAACAAATTGAATTTAGGCCCAGAAAAGTATGTTCATTTAGACAGTCGGAGAACTGGGAAATGTCTGTGGTCACAGTCTGAAGTTTTAAACTGCTTGGCCGACATAAATTCTGATAAGCGCCAGGTGTGTTGTTTAATTTTAATTTATTTCTTCGTGGACATTGCATCTTGATTTTTCGATTGCTACAAAAATTAGTAGTTAATGCCTGCCACAAATGATGATTAATTGACATAATTCATCAAAAGTTATTATTCAGTATTTCATAACTTACTATCTATCTAATAAATCTGAAAAATATCTTTCAGAATATTGACTCATTAATTATTGTATTCCTCAAGTAACAGGCGCGGCACTAAAGATGTACATTATAAAATCCTTGTAATTAATCTGTATGTTGTCAATGCATTTAGAACTTCCCCTTTATTGTGCCATTTTGCTATACCTTACTTACCAGAAATAAGATGACCATCACGATTTTGAAGGGCATTAGGAGATCTTTTGTAATTTATTACTTTTTATTTATTCTAGAAAATTGTTGTGATAATGTTAATTCTTTTGCCCAATGCTCTCACTATTTGCTTGTTCTTAAAATGCCTCATCACTGTCTTTTGTGCGCACTAACCATCATTACACATCTTCACACTGCATAGCATGTTTCACTGTTTGTGGTTCTTCCTCCAATATTAGTTCATCCTCCAATTTAGTTCACTTTATATTTAATGCTTTTCTCACCTAAAAGTTAATGTGCGTTGAATTTGTCGATCTATTAATGCTGAATCTGCGATCTGATATCACCTAAGAAGATCTATGCTTGGGTTGCCAGATGGAAGTGAGGTTGCCTGATGCAGCACTTGTCTCTGGCTCGTGATTCTTTAAACAACCCATTAACTTTAAATACCGCATAAATTTATTTAAATTCGTCGTGAACTATTTGGAACTCCAAAACCGCACATGTTTAAACCCTCTCATTCCTAGGAGTGAGTGAAGTGACGGCAATGTTTGGGATATTTTTTAATTATTCCATCTTTATGGTTGGATGTAATATTGTTGTACTTTATGAATGTGTTTGTTTATTTCCAACCGGCCCTTACAAAATGCAGAAAGCTCACCTGGGTAGTCAATCGTGAGTCTGTGCATACTGATCCAATCCTGCAAGTCATGCTGTAAAAACATCTAGAATTTTTAAGATTAGCCTTATAAGCTGGCATACTGACACAAAAATATGCGCTGCTGAAAACTCGTTCCAAAACTTTGAATTTTATAGTTAGTACTACGGAGACTTCACTGAAAACAATCTAATGTGTTTAGATTTAACTTAAGAGTTTTGTATAATGTTGAAAGCACATTTTACTTGAAGTAAATTTGGATTTTTGTCTCTTTTTATCCTTATAACTTTAAAAGAACTGTTTATTCACATAAGCATTTAATAATAATAATAATATATAATGAATAATAATAATAATATAATAATCATAATAATAATAATAATAATAATAATAATAATAATTAAATAATAATAATAATAATATAATAATATAATAATAATAATAATATTTATTGAGTCACATATACAATTACAATTGTGTATGATGAGTCAATATATCAAAGCCTATTTTATTATTTAACTTATTATGTAAATCTTTAATTTCCAGAAAACACAACATTGTGCAATAAACATGTTTGATGTTTATCAATCCCAAATAAAAACAATATAGAATTGTAGGAGAGAAGTGTGGAGGGGATGGGAACATTTTTTCAATTAAAAAAAAAGAGCTAGTACTGTTAATTTAAAAATTGTATGTTTGGTTCAAGAATGCTTTTTTTACTTTAAAATAACCTGCACCCCATTTAGGCCACATTAAGTTTCAAGAAAACTACTACTAAATGAAGATCATTAATTGTGACAAGTGATCATTCAATACATGAACTGCAAAAATAAGAATTCGTAGATAACGTTGAATTTTTTCATCTTGGTAAGATTTCAAAGGGAAAACAAATCTGGGTGCATCATCATTCCCAAAGCTATTGTGAAAAGTAAGTTGTCCACCGTGTATCTCTTTCTGCGGATGTTGTCTCACAATTATTTTGAACTCTTTGCAAGCTATTATCTTCAGAAGGGCAATTTAACAGTGGTTTTACACCTGTTTCATCTACATCCATTTTATCTGTGGGAAGAAACCACACTTCCAATTACAATTGTCAAAGATTATTAAATAAATTTTTTCAACAAATTTTTTTCTGATTTGACCCGTCATGGGTGGTGGGTTTATTCCAAATTCTGATAGAGATGCAAGGAGAGCTCTCACAATATTCCTTTCTTTCACCAGTCATCTTTACTTACTCATTGCTCATCTCTCGATCTTTGATAAGCAGGACGACAGCCCTTACGTGCCAACGTTATTGAAACCAGAGGTATAGATGGGCAATCGGAGCTAACCCACTCCTGATCCATCGGCTTGGACTAGGTGTTCTATGAACTCCGGGTGAGCAGGGGGATCACGATGGGGGCGGCGCTATGTCATAACCTCACTGTATATCTGTGTCAACGCCTGGCAGCCCCAGTGGGGTGTCCCTTGTTGGCTTCATCGTTTTTATGAAAATTGCTTTCTAAGTGTTACTGTAAGGTAGAAATTTGAAGCGCTTGTTTTTTTTTCTCAGTAATATTTTTGAGATTTTGAAACTTAGTTGGAAGTCAATTGACAGCATGCCTTTTACAAATGTAAATGTGTATACAAATCGTTGGAAATGTGCGTATTACTGTATGAAGAGATATTTCAACGAAAATTACATTGGTGTAATTTTTAAGAAAAAACAAAAGCAATAAAAAGAATACCGCTGAAATTAACTTTATGTCGCATTAAACAGTACAATTAGCACTACTCATATGAAAGTTTGAAGACAAATTTTGGAGCCATTTTTTTGAGAAAATAGCGTTTAAGAGTTTCTGAAAAATGCAGAATTTTGAAGCTCTTTTCCCGTAAAATTCAGCATTTTTGAGAGTTATATTTGACATTATTTTTAAAGCACATGTACTCAATAAAATATAATAATGTGAACATTCACTCTGTAAATTGTAGATGTTTGAGACAAGTTAAAAACATTACTTTTTGTAATTTTTTGAAAAAACAAAAAAATAGTGGCAAAAAGCCTTATAGGTGCATTTAACACTATCCTTTTCAAAAAGTTTTTAAAGAAAAAAATTAGTAGCCACGTTTTTTGATAAAATCTGTTTTTTGGTTACTTTATTAATGCCACATAGTATTGCGCGCAAAAAAATACTCAATTTTCCAAAACATTTATTTTCATATCCATAATGAAAGAAATAAAACGGGAACAATTTTATTCTTGAAAAAACTCTTTCTTCAACTTTTATAGTTGTAGGAAGACACCAGAAAATTTCAAACAAATAATTTTTGTAAGATTTAGAGTTAACCCATCAAAACAGATCTATGTCAATCTTTATAAGTGTATTTTACTCTAATTATTTGTAGACAGTTTAAAAGAAATTTGGGAGCTTATTTTTGAAAAAATAAAAAAGATGTCTATGGTGCTTCATGTAGAGTAACGCATGAAATTTTTAAAAAATGTTTTACAAAAATCGCGCAAAGTGTGACTCAAGCCAGATCAACTTTTTGAGTATTTTGAAAAATACTGGTCCCATTTTGAAAGAAACCTATTTTATGGCTTAGTTCTCGGTGTTCGCAGACAACGGACATTTTGAAAAAACAAAAATTTGGTATGCAGAACTATTTCAAAACGTGTATTTCCTGCTGAAATATCGAAATTGATTTTCCGCAGGCATTCATAATGTAAATCCTTATGAAGTATAGAGAATTACTTCATAAGATTACATTACTCTTTCGAATAATACGTAAGCCTACGTGTACATGAAAGTTTAAATTTGGGTATTGAGCTTTGTATTATCCATATTTTAAATATTGAAATTCAATTTCAACGGCGGGAATAAAAAAAATGTAAAATAATATCAGAAAGTATTTTTGATACAAATACAAAATTAAAAGTATTTTTTATACAAAATTCAAATTGTTATTTTATATACAAAATACAAAAGTCTTGAAATTATATGTATTTTAAATAAATGTATTTTCGATACTGGCCATGGTGGAAAAGTGGACAGTAAGCCGCATGAAGTATAAAAACCTAACAAAAAACTCATTCAGCCACAGATCAATCTACTGAGCTTATGGAATTGATTCCAAGACTGATAATCGCCACTGAATACAAATATCATTATCGAAGTGGCTCTCAACTTCTTAGTGACCGGAGACTCACATCAGGCCATTCCTGAGACCCTGGTAGATCTCGGTAGCCCTGTGGCAGAAAAACGCGATATCCTCCTGACATGGGGGACCATTCTCATCTGTCCAAGCTGACTCTGCTGTTGGCGAGGCAGCACTATGAGAGATGCTCTACAACCTAATCAGAAATGAGAAAGGAAAAAATACTACAATAGCTCTCTCTAGATTAAACTGCTTTCATGCACATTCAAGAAGAATCGAGTATGATAATTTCTCGCCATACAGACCATCTATAATCTGCTTCAGCGAATGCATCTCTCTTTTTCATCCCTCTGTCTTCGGAGTTTCAGCATGTATCAGTTTGATAAGATGAACGAGCTCTGTGGCTCATGGTGATGTCGCTGTTCTTTTGACTCTTTCCTTATCAGGACAACCGAACTGGAACTTTCAAACCATAATGCGTTCGGATACACGGTACTGTCCCTTATCGCTAAAGATATGCAGTATACTACATTTCCTTCCTGGCCACGTCGTGTCACAAAAGAATTGAAGGTGTGGTTTTTTTCAGTTGCCGCCACCACCCTTTTCTTATTGTAGGGGACTTAAATTGCCCACAATTCTGTTGGTACTGCGCGAGAGGATAATATACTTGAAAATATTATTGACAACCAGACATTAATTCTTCTGCATCTGGCGATGCGCTCAATTTTTCCTTTTCTTCAAACACTTTCTCATTTGTTAGATCTGGCTGCTCTGTTAGTCCATCTCTTCTCCACCATCTTTGGAGAGGACTGTCCTTGGTCAATTTTTGATATCCCTGACCTAAACGTTGCCTGTCCTCACTACGCTAAATCCATCCACACCTGAGTGGGGAACTTTCGAGAAAAGGAATATGGATATTGGAAAACTTCCCTACACAAAGCCCCCGTCGGGTTCACGCACGACATCCTCCCATGTTGTTGGTGGAAGCCGACTGTGCATGATCAGAAGTTGCAGAGACAAAGCTTAGTAGGTTCTATCCAAGATAAACTGATAAAGTTATAAAAGTGTAGTGCTAGATTGGCCATACAAAAAAGTAATGTTTGGCATCCTGGAGATCCTGTATTTCAAGCATTCTTGCCTTTAACAACGCCCTAAAGTAGTGGTGGCTAAAGGTTCGACAGGAGTGTAGAAAAGATTTTCTTCACCATTGTCTTAAGGGCATCTCACTTAACGCAGAAGATATAGTTGAAGATTCACTCTTCATTTTATGCACATATATCTAGGTCCTTACACCACCCTCCTGGCTTTCTTGGGCACATCTCTGCAGCCTAGATTTGGTCAAGTCGCGAGGAGAAGATTACAATGGCTCCTTTTCCATAGATGAATTTTTCTGTGGTCTTCGCTTCACGAAAGATTCTGTGCTCTAGGACCCACACCGGATACATAACTCAATGCTTTGAATGCCTACTGGAATAACATCTGTTCTTTCTCCTGGATTTGGATTTTGGCGTGAATGCTGCATTGTCATGTCAAATCTTAAAGAAGGAAGTACAGAAAATTCCTAAGTTACCTCCAATCTGCTCACAAGCTGTTGGTGTGGATGCTTTTAGAGGCAAATGGTAAACATGTTTAGTCTGACTCCTGGAACAAGGAATCTATTTACCACCTTTCAGTGTGGCTCTGTGAAGCACAGCCAACCATGGACCACTTAGTCCTCCGCTTGGCCACATAGATTCTCGCCTTTTTCTTGGCTACGACAACACCTGTAGCAATTGTTTTCAACTGGAGAAGCATATGACACCACTGGCATTCTTCGCACGAGTAAATTCAAAACCGCTGTGAAAACATCACTCTCAGTGTTGTGTCTTCAACAAACTGCAAGAATGGAGCAATGGAACAGGATTCAAGTTCTCCACCTCAAAATCATGTGTGCATGTAACTTCTTCAAAATCATCACCTTCATAATGCATCCTGATCTTTTTTTTTGTGAGGTCATCAATTTCGCTTAGTCCGAATCCAACACTTTTCCTTGGACTGTTTTTCGACACAGAGTTTTTAACATAGCGAAAATCAATATTCATATTTGAATAGCCGATGTTTATCCAAGCATTCGAACGTCGCTTTACACCCTTATGGTGCCATGGGGCTCCGAGTCTTTTGAGTCTCTGTGCCTATAAAGGACATCATCCATCCTATATTACGATTATGGGTGTATTGTTTGTGGGTCAGTGGGTCTCCGTCGACCCTCCAGCCATTTGAATTTATCATATACAATGCTGGAATACGGATCAGCACAGTTGCTTACTGCACAAGCCTCTCTTGGCTGAGGCTGGGTGAACTGAACTCCCTGAGCCACAGGTGAGATATTTGTAATTGGTCAATGGTGTGAAAGCATCAGCTATAAATACTCCTTCACGTCCCAAAGGGGCAAGTTCCTTGCACAGCCAATTTACGCAGGGCATTGTATGCTTTAGACTAATTGTTACTTCCATTTTGTGGGTATCTATCTTTACACGCTTTTTGCAAGTACATCCAATACAAATTATCCATCCCTGTGAAATCCACCCCGAAGTCTTGTTTTCCCCCTTGAAAATTTGGCTGAATTGGATTGACATTAAAGGAGAACGTGATCTTAAGTGATTCAAAAGCTCACTCGAATCAAATCTCCTGGCTTCTCTTTGTGATCCTGCAGTAATCAATAGTGTCCCATCCCTCCTGAATTTCCATGTCCCAAACCTGCTATGTCTGTGTGTGCATTAAGAACTGGTAAAATTCTAACTGACAAGAACATGGCCTTATTTTTTTTAATGTTACCAATTACAGAAACTGTTTGCCTCTTTAATAACATAGAAATTGTTTGTAGTAGGCTAAATACTTTAAATTTTATTTAAAGTCTCCCCATAAATTTAACACAATTTTAATGCTTGAACCAAAGCTTAATAATTTTTCACAGCATGCTACAACACTAACTTCTCAATCTACCATTTCTTCCATAGAGATAAACACAGAGTTGCCAACTTTTGGGAACAAATTGGAAGGCGTACAAAGGGTTTGTCCCTTACCTCCTGCATCCCGACCCTCCCCAATGTTTTAATCGTACAAGAAGATGAATAAACAACAATAATTGCAAAATGTTTATATTTCACTAATAAAAAATGAAATGTTTATAATAATAATAATAATTAAATAACAATAATAATAATAATATTAATGAACAATAATATAATAATAATAATAATAATAATAATAATAATAATATAATAATATTTATTTATGCAAACAGGTTTTAACGCCCGCAAAAAAATACATAAGTAAAGGTTTTATGAATCCATTATAGCAATAATAATAATGAAGGTGTACAGATATAGATAAATTGTAGCATACAAATCGTAAATCAAAAACAATAGGTTGATATAATACGCTAATTGTAATCAAATAATATACTATTTTTTGCTAGAGTGTTGACAGTTATTGAATAGGTAACCATGTATCGATGTTATTATTAGAAATTTGGCACATTCTCCATAATGGTGCATGATAAATACAAATTTGTTTCTCACAGTAGGTATAAAGACATAGGAAATTCTGAATTTATTTTCGCAAATTTCCAAACTGATCTTCCATAATAATTTAGACAGAAGTACAGACCGCTAATTTATAATTAATCAATTTATACAAAAAACATAATCATTATATTTTCTAAATGATTTAAGAGTACTTATATCATAATAGTTGGCAATGAGATACTCTGGAGATTGGTAAATTGAGTATCCATGCCATTGTAATTTAAAAATTTATGCTGTAATGGATTCAAGTCCTTCTAATGTTGAATCTGATAATAATGGAGACGCAATATCTTGAGATGGCATACAATAAATTAGATCGACTAAAGAATTTATACATAGAAGCTTTAGTAACATACGGATTTGATAATTCGGAAAGTCATCCTTCTAATAAAACCGAGCATTTGATTTGATTTGGAAGAATATAGTCGATATGTATTATTAATATTCAGCTTATTATCAAATATATACCCAAATCCTTGAATAAAGTACAGATTCAAGACTATGACCATGTTATATTATTATTATTATTATTATTATATTATTATTAATTAATTATTTATTATTATTATTAACAACTTGATTTGGCCAGCATTGACACTTTGAGTCGTACCACTTCACTTTTACTGTTCATGGTCGACTGTCGAAGGTGTGTCACCTTGAGGTTGAGGATAAATCCTCGAGTTACAATTCTGAATGTTATTCAGAAAGGTGATAATGAGAGATTTGATGATGATGATGATGATGATGATGATGATCGGTGATGATGGGGGGTCGAATAGGACGAACACAAGACAACCTGCCCGAGGCGGGAACTTGAACCCGCGATCTTTGGTACGAAGATAATAATAATAATAATAATAATAATAATAATAATAATAATAATAATAATAATAATATAAATGGTCATAGTCTTGAATCTGTTACTTTATTCAAGGATTTGGGTATAATATTTGATAATAAGCTGAGATTTAATAATCATATCGACTATATTCTTCCAAATCAAATCAAATGCTCGGTTTTATTAGAAGGATGACTTCCGAATTATCAAATCCGTATGTACTTAAGCTCTTGTATAATTCTTTAGTCCGATCTAATTTATTGTATGCCATCTCAAGATATTGCGTCTCCATTATTATCAGATTCAACATTAGAAGGACTTGAATCCATTACAGCATAAATTTTTAAATTACAATGGCATGGATACTCAATTTACCAATCTCCAGAGTATCTCATTGCCAACTATTATGATATAAGTACTCTTAAATCATTTAGAAAATATAATGATTATGTTTTTTGTATAAATTGATTAATTATAAATTAGCGGTCTGTACTTCTGTCTAAATTATTATGGAAGATCAGTTTGGAAATTTGCGAAAATAAATTCAGAATTTCCTATGTCTTTATACCTACTGTGAGAAACAAATTTGTATTTATCATGCACCATTATGGAGAATGTGCCAAATTTCTAATAATAACATCGATACATGGTTACCTATTCAATAACTGTCAACACTCTAGCAAAAAATAGTATATTATTTGATTACAATTAGCGTATTATATCAACCTATTGTTTTTGATTTACGATTTGTATGCTACAATTTATCTATATCTGTACACCTTCATTATTATTATTGCTATAATGGATTCATAAAACCTTTACTTATGTATTTTTTTGCGGGCGTTAAAACCTGTTTGCATAAATAAATATTATTATATTATTATTATTATTATTATTATTATTATTATTGTTATTAATATTATTATTATTATAACATTTCATTTTTTATTAAGTGAAATATAAACATTTTCAATTATTGTTGTTTATCTTATTTCTTGTACGATAAAACATTGGGGAGGGTCGGGATGCAGGAGGTAAGGGACAAACCCTTTGTAGGCCTTCCAATTTGTTCCCAAAAGTTGGCAACTCTGTGTTTATCTTCTATGAAGAAATGGTAGATGAGAAGTAGTGTTTGTAGCATGTGTGAAAAATATATTAAGTTTGGTTCAGCATTAAAAATTGTGTTAAATTTATGGGAGACTTAAATAATTTAAAGTATTTGCCTACTACAAACAATTTCTATGTTATTAAAGGGCAAACATTTCTGTAATTGTTAACATAAAAAAAATAAGCATGTCTTTGTCAGTTAGAATTTTACAGTTCTTAATGCCACACACAGACATAGCAGGTTTGGGACATGGAAATTCAGGAGGGATGGGACACTATTGATTACTGAGGATCACAAGAGAAGCAGGAGATTGATTCGAGTGAGCTTTTTGAATCACTTAAGATCACTTCTTCCTTTAATGTCATCAATTCAGCAAATTTTCAAGGGGAAACAAGACTTCGGGGGGATTTCACAGGGATGGATAATTTTATATTGAGTACTTGCAAAAGCGTGTAAAGATAGATACCCACAAAATGGAGTAACAATAGTCTAATAGCATACAATGCCCTGTAAATTGGGTGAAGGACTGCTTGCCGTGAAGGAGTATTTATAGCTGATGCTTTCACACCATTGCCAATTACAATATCTCACCTTTGGCTCAGGGAGTTCAGTTCACCAGCCTCAGCCAAGAGGAGGCTTGTGCAGTAAGCAACTGTGCTGATCCGTATTCCAGCATTGTATATGATATTCAATGGCTGGAGGGTCGACGGAGACACTGACCCACAAACAATACACCCATAATCTAAAATAGGATGGATGATGGTCCTATATAGGCACAGGAGACTCAAAGACTCGGAGCCCCATGACCATAAGGGTGTAAAGGACGTTCGATGTTGATAAACATCGGCTATTCAAATATTGAATATGATTTCGCTATGTTAAACTCTTGTCGAAATACAGTCCAAGGAAAGTGTTGGATTCGACTAAGGGAAATTGATGACTCACAAAAAAAAGATCAGGATGATTATGAAGGTGATGAATTTTGAAGAACATGCACATGGATTTTGAGGTGGAGAACTTGAATCCTGTTCCATTGCTCCATTCTTGCAGTTTGTTGAAGACAAACACTGAGAGTGATGTTTTCACAGGGTTTTGAATTACTGTGCGAAGAATGCCAGGTGGTGTCATATGCTTTCTCCATGTTGAAAACAATTGCTACCAGGTGTTGTCGTAGCAAGAAAAAAGTGGAGATCTATGTGGCAAGGGAGACTAAGTGGTCCATGGTTGGCCTGTGCTTCCAGAAGCCACACTGAAAAGGTGTAAATAGATTCCTTTGTTCCAGGAGTCAGACTAAACATGTTTACCATTTGCTCTAAAAGCATCCACACACAGCTTGTGAGCAAGATTGGGAGGTAACTTAAGGGAATTGTTCTGTACTTTCCTTCTTTAAGGATTGGAATGACAATGGCATCACGCCAAATCCAAATCCAAGGAGAAAAGAACAAGTGTTATCCAGTAGGCATTCAAGCATTTGATTATGTATCCGGTGTGGTCCTAGAGCAGAATCTTTCGTTGAAGCGAGACCACAGAAAAATTCATCTATGGAAAAAGGAGCATTGTAATCTTCTCCTCGCGACTTGACAAATCTAGTCTGCAGAGATGTGCAGAAAGCCAGGAGGGTGGTGTAAGGACCTAGATATATGTTCATAAAATGAAGAGTGAATCTTCAACTATATCTTCTGGTAAGGTGAGATGGCTTAAGACAGATGGTGAAGAAAATCTTTCTACACTCTGTCGAACCTTTAGCCACACTACTTTAGGGGTTGTAAGGCAAGAATGTTGAAATACAGGATCTCCAGGATGCAACATTACTTTTTTGTATGGCCAATCTAGCACTCACTTTATAATTTATCAGTTTATCTTGGATAGGAACCTACTAAGCTTTGTCTCTGCAACTTCTGATCATGCACAGTCGGCATTCCACCACAACATGGGAGGATGTCGTGGGTGAACCGACGGGGGCTTTGTTAGGGAAGTTTTCCAATATCCATATTTCTTTCTCGAAAGTTCCCCACTCAGTGTGATGGATTAGGTAGTGAGGACAGGCAACGTTTAGGTCAGGATATCAAAATTGACCAAGGACAGTCCTCTCAAAGATGGTGGAGAGAGATGGACTACAGAGAGCCAGATCTACAAACGAGAAAGTGTTTGAAGAAAAGGAAAAATGAGCGCATCGCCAGTATTGAGAAGAATTATGTTCTGGTTGTCAATAATATTTTCAAGTATATTATCTCTCGGGCAGGTACCAAACAGAATTGTGGGCATTTAAGTCCCCTACAATAAGAAAAGGGGTGGGCAACTGAAAAAACACACCTTCAAGTTCTTTTTGTGACACGACGTGGCCAGGAGGAATGTATATACTGCATATCTTTAGCGAAAAGGACAGTAGGTGTATCCGAACGCATATGGTTTGAAAGTCAGTTCGTTTGTTCCTGATAGGAAAGAGTCAAAAGAACAGCGACATCACCATGAGCACAGAGCTCGTCATCTTGATCAAACTGATACATGCTGAAACTCCGAAGACAGAGGGGATGAAAAAGAAGATGATTTTCCTGAAGGCAGATTATAGATGGTCTATGGCGAGAAATTATCATCTCGATTCTTCTGAATGTGCATGAAAGCAGTTTATATTCTATGAGAGAGCTATTGTAGTATTTTTTCCTTTCTCATTTCTGATAGGTTGTAGAGGATCTCTCATAGTGCTCCTCGCCAACAGCAGAGTCATCTTGACAGATGGAGATGGTCGCCAGTGTCAGGAGGGATATCGCGTTTTTCTGCCACAGGCTACCGAGATCTACAGGGTCTCGAGGAATGCCTGATGTGAGTCTCGGTACTAAGAAGTTGAGAGCACTTCGATAATGATATTTTATTCAGTGGCGATATCAGTCTGGAATCAATTTCCATGAAGGGCTCAGTAGATGTGATCTGTGGCTGAATGAGTTTTTTGTTAGGTTTTTTATACTTCATGCGTACTGTCACTTTTCCACCATGGCAGTATCGAAAATACATTTATTAAAATACATATTTTCAATACTTTTGTATTTTGTATATAAAATACAAATTTGAATTTGTATAAAAAATACTTTGAATTTTGTATTTGTATCAAAAATACTTTCTGATATTATTTTACATTTTTTTTATCCGCCGTTGAAAATTTGAATTTCAATATTTAAATATGGATAATACAAAGCTCAATAACCCAAAATTTAACTTTCATGTACACGTAGGCTTACGTATATTCGAAGTAATGTAATCCTTATGAAGTATTCTCTATACTTCATAAGGATTACATTATGAATGCTGCGGAAAATCAATTTCGAGATTTCAGCAGAAATACACGTTTTGAAATAGTCTGATACCAAATTTTTGTTTTTCAAAATGTCCGTTGGTCTGCGAACACCGAGCCTAAGCCATAAATAGGTTTCTTTTCAAAATGGACCATATTTTTCAAAATACTCAAAAGTTGATCTGGCTTGAGTCCACACTTTGCGATTTTGTAAAACATTTTTTAAAATTTCATGGTACTCTACATGAAGCACCTATGACATCTTTTTTTTTTTTCAAAAATAGCTCCAAATTTTCTTTTAAACTGTTACAAATAATAGAGTAAAATACACTTATAAAGATGACATAGATCTGTTTTGATTGTTAACTCTAAATCTTCAAAAATTATTTGTTTGAATTTTCTGGTGTCTTCCTACAACTACAAAATTGAAGAAAGAGTTTTTTTCAAGAATAAATTTTCCCCGTTTTTATTTCTTTCGTTATGATCATGAATAAATGTTTTTGGAAAATTGAGTATTTTTTGCGCAATACTATGTGCAATTTTATAAAGTAACAAAAACAGATTTTATCAAAAACGGCTAATTTTTTTCTTTAAACTTTTTGAAAGGATAGTGTTAAATGCACCCTATAAGGCTTTTTGCACTATTTTTTTTGTTTTTTCAAAAATTACAAAAAAGTAATGTTTTTGACTTGTCTCAAACATCTACAATTTACAGGTGAATTGTTCACATTATTATATTTATGAGTACATGTGCTTTAAATAATGTCAAATATAACTTCTCAAAAATGCTGAATTTTTAGTGAAAATGAGCTCAAAATTCTGCATTTTCAGAAACTCTTAACGCTATTTTCTCAAAAATGGCTCAAAATTTGTCTTCAAACTTTTCATATGAGTAGTGCTAATTGTACTGTTTAATGTGACATAAAGTTAATTTCAGGGTATTCTTTTATTGCTTTTTTTTTTCTTAAAAATTACACCAATGTAATTTTCTTGAAATATCTCTCATACAGTTAATACGCACATTTCCAACGATTTGTATACACTATTACATTTGTAAAAGGCAGTGCTTCAATTGACTTCCAACTAAGTTTTTCAAAATCTCAAAATATTACTGAGAAAAAAAAAGCGCTTCAAATTTCTACTTTACAGTAACACTTGAAAGCAATTTTCATAAAAACGATGAAGTCCAACAAGGGGACACCCCACTGGGGTGCCAGGGTTGACACAGATATACAGTGAGGTTATGACATAGCGCCGCCCCATCGTGGATCCCCCTGCTCACCCCGGAGTTCAGTAGAACACCTAGTCCAAGCCGATTGATCAGGAGTGGGTTAGCTCCCGATTGCCCATCTATACTCTGGTTTCATAAGGTGGCATGTCAAGGGCTGTCGTCCTGTTATCAAAGATCGAGAATGAGCAATGAGGTAAGTTAAAGATGACTGGTGAAAGAAAGGAATATGTGAGAGCTCTCCTTGCATCTCCTATCAGAATTTGGAATAAACCCACCCTGACGGGTCAATCAGAAAAAATTTTGAAAATTTATTTAATAATCTTTGACAATTGTATTGGAAGTGTGGTTTCTTCCCACAAGATAAATGGAATGTAGATGAAACAGGTGTAACCACTGTTAATGCCCTTCTGAAGATAATAGCTGCAAAGAGTTCAAAATAATTGTGGCAGACAACATCCGCAGAAAGAGATACACTGGTGACAACTTACTTTTTCATCAATGCTTTGGGAATGATGATGCACCCAGGATTTGTTTTCCCTTTGAAATCTTACCAAGATGAAAAATTCAACGGGTATCTACGAATTTATTTTTGAGTCATGTATGAATATCACTTGTCACAATTAATGATCTTCAATTTATTAGTAGTTTCTTGAACTTAATGTGGGCCTAAATGGGTGCAGGTTATTTTTAAAGTAAAAAAGATTTCTGAACCAACATACAATTTTTTAATATAACAGTACTAGCTCTTTTTTTTTTAATGTGAAAAATGTCCCATCCCTCCACACTCTCTCCTACAATTCTATATTGTTTATTTGGGATTGATAACATCAACATGGTTTATTGACAATTTTGTGTTTCTGGAATTAAAGATTTAGATATTATAGTTAATAATAAAATAGGCTTTGATATATTGACTCATCATACACAATTGTAATTGTATATGTGACTCAATAAATATTATTATTATTATTATTATTATTATTATTATTATTATTATTATTATTATTATTATTATTATTATTATTATAAATGCTTATGTGATAAACAGTTCTTTTAAAGTTATAAGGATAAGTAAAGAGACAAAAATCCAAATTTACTTCAGTAAATGTGCTTTCAACATTATACAACTCTTAAGTTAAATCTAAACACATAGATTGTTTTCAGTGAAGTCTCCTAGTACTAACTATAAAATTCAAAGTTTGGAACGAGTTCAGCGCATATTTTTTTGTCATATGCAGCTTATAAGGCTAATCTTAAAAATTCTAGATGTTTTTTACAGCATGACTTGAGGATTGATCAGTATGCACAGACTCACGATTTGACTCCCAGTGAGCTTTCTGCATTTTGTAAGGGGTGGAAATAAAACAACACATTCATAAAAGTACACATATTACATCCAACCATAAAGATAGAATAATAAAAAATATCCCAAACATTGGTCACTTCACTCACTCCTGAGGAATGGAGGTTCAAACATGTTGGTTTTGGAGTTCCAAATAGTTCACACGAATTTAAATAAATTATGCGTATTTAAAGTTAATGGTTGTTAAAGAATCACGAGGCCAGAGACAAGTGTGCATCAGGCAACTCACTTCCATCTGGCAACCCAATGCATAATCTTCTTAGGTGATATCAGATCGCAGATTCAGATATAAGATCGCAAATTCAACGCACATAACTTTTAGGGTGAGAAAGATTAAATAAAGTGAACTAATATTGGAGGATGAACTAATATTGGAGGAGAACCACAAACAGTGAAACATGATGCATGTGAAGATGTGTAATGATGGTAGTGGCACAAAAGACAGTGATGATGATTTTAAGGAACAAGCAAATAGTGAGAGCTTGGGCAAAAAATTTTAACATTATCACAACAATTTTCTAGAATAAATAAAAAGTAAATAAATTACAAAAATCTCCTAATGCCCTTCAAAATCTGAGGTCATCTTATTTCTGGTAAGTAAGGTATAGAAAATGGCACAATAAAGGGGAAGTTCTAAATGCATACAACATACAATTAATTACAAGGATTTATAATGTACATCTTTAGTGGCCCTGTTACTTTGAGTGAATACAATAATTAATGAGTCAATATTCTGAAAGATATTTTTCATGATTTATTAGATAGATAGTAAGTTATGTAAATACTGAATAATACTTTTTGATGAATTATTGTCATTAATCATCATGTGGCAGCATAACTACTAATTTTTGTAGCAATCAGAAATCATAGATGGCAATGTCACGAAGAAATAAATTAAAATTAAAAACACACCTGGCCTTATCAGAATTTATGTCTGCCAGCAGTTTTAAAACTTCAGATGTGACACAGACATTCCCAGTTCTCCGACTGTCTAAATGAACAGTACTTTTCTGGGCTAAATTCAATTTGTTAAAATAAACAAATTTGGGACTGGTTTCTGGAGAACTCGATCCACTGTTTGCAGCTTGCTTTCCACACTGTTCTGCAACTTCTGATACTAAGGACGTTAAGTGAGGGCCCAGAAATATATCCAGGCGTTTGAAGAGATCTAAATTTAAAATAAGAGAACCTAGAAAAAAAATGTGTACATGAATATATTGTTGAAACAGTATATAGTGCATGAGGAACTTTCCTTCTCATACCATCTATGAAGAGACACACTGTAGCACTGAGTGCCCGATATACAACTAAATGATACGTCTCGGGTGTTGTATCATTATTTAGATGTACTTTTGGAACTTTACCAACTCCAGCTGATGTATCTTGTAAATTGGACGGTCCTGTAACAAACCTGCATACAAATAGGATTAGTAACCCAAATTGCATACATAAAAATTGTTTAAATTACAAGTGTCATTCAATAAGTCCTAAGAAATAACACATTTTATGGGGTAGTATTATTTGATTTTTCAACATAATCTCCTTTCAGCTCCATTCATTTTTCTAAGTGTTTTTCCAAATTTTTAAGCTGTCCAAAACGAATTTCGGATGCTCCTTAAAATAGGCATTTGATAGGGCGATGACTTCCTTGTTAGACGTAAACCATTGTCCCCCAAACCATTTATTTGAGTTGGGAAATAAGAAACTGGGGACCAAGTCCAGTGAATATGGTGGATGTTGTAACAATTGAAACAAATTCGTGGCGCAGAGCGAAGTCGCTCGCCTTTCACGAAGGAGATCCGAATTCGATTCTTGTCGATTCCTGGACAATTTCGACCCCTGAAGTGTCCTAAACCCTACCCCTATCCTAATTCCTTCCCAGTTCTGGACGCTGGGTAGTGATGCAGGTTCTCGTTGTAGGAGGCTCGTACGCGGAGATGCTATTTAACTGGCGGCCCTCTTGACAACTGACTGCGACGAAACGTGACATAATATACTGCCAATAATAATGGAGGATTACTCCTAAGCGCGATTAGGAATGAAGGATTATTCTCATGCGCAAAAAATTGAAAAAATAAAATTAAAAAATCCGTAATTTTGGCCATCGCAAATGCGCAGATGTGCACCCGTGCGTTGTCTTGATGAAAGAGGATCTTTTTCCTTTTCAGATGACGTTTTTCCTTCATTTCTTCGCTCAGACGGTTCAATGATGACGCACAATACTCTCCTGATATCGTTTTTCCATTTTCCAAGTAATTGATGTAGGTGATTCCGTGAGCACCCCAAAAACCGTGATCGTAACCTTGTCGGCATTAATTTCACCACCTTCGCCTCTTTCGGAGCCCATTCGCCTTCAAAAATCCACCGATTTTATCGTTCATTTGTGTCTGGAGTGTAGTAATGTACCCATGTTTCATCAACAGTGAAATATCGACGCAGAAAATCCTCGGATTGTGACCGAAAAGCGCCAAAGCCAGGTTCACCACACGATTGCGTTTATTGTCCACTGTCGCAAACGCGGCACCCATCTTGCCGAGATTTTTTCACACCCAATTTTTGGTGCAAAATTGAAGCGACTGTGCCTTGCAATGAGCCTGTGGCTTCAACTATTTCCCGCACTTTGATTCGACCATCACTTAAAACCATATCGTGGATTTTGTGAATAATTTTGGGGGTAGGGACTTCCCCCAGGGCATCCGGAACGATTTTAATATTTTGTGGATGTCCGACCCCGTTTAAATTCATTCACCCAATTGTAAACAATTGCATACACAGGAGCAGACGTGCCATGAACTTCAACTCAGCTTTGATTTCTTTCGGCGTTAACCCTTCCAAATGCTGGTGTTTAATCACTGCTCGAAACTCACTTTTATCAATTTTTATAAAGAAATGGTATTACATGGAATGATAATACTTGTTTTCTTAAATCGTCAACAACAATGAAACTTATGTGATAGAAACAGCTGAAACTCAGTTGATTATATAGGTACGAGTGCTGCATACTGGTAAACATTCATTTTCGACTACGAGCACCATATCTTGGATTTTCTATGAACTTATTAAACGACCTAGGTGATATAATTTGAGCCCAAATAAAAATTGGGTATGTGTATGACAGTTACTTTCTAAATAATGTAAAAGATACAAAACGTATTTCATTAGCAATAATTGGAGCCCAGATTTGTATGACGTTTCATCTGTTTTGCATCTGCAAACTTGAATTTGTGTCTTTAAGCCTATTTTCATGCAAATTTTATAATTTTTAGAGGTTAAACAAAAGATGTGTTTTGGTTTTCAGTCACTTTTTTGCCAATTTTACTTGTTTAAGTTATAATTTATCTAAATTTAAAGTGATTTACTTTCCATTCAGCTCACAGATGGATAATCTGTACTTCAGAATTGCTAACAATACTGAGAATTGCAGCCATGGCATGAACACATCTCTGCATTTCAGTACAAAGTTAAGTTAGAATTTGGTTAGCAATGTAGGCTATTGTAGAATCACCAGGAAGAAAACACATTCATTAATTCACATTTGCAAAGGCACAGAGAATTCTGTAAGTCATATACACTGGGTTATGGACATTTAAAGGGAAGAAAATTTAGGAACTACTGATATCTCTCAATAACACAGACTTTCTCATAGTAGTTAGTTTACTTTTCTCTTTAGTCCAGGCCTGCACTACATTCTGCACTTTGACCTCGAGAGCCATGCGCGAGCCACTTGAGGGCAAACACGGAGAAATTTGAAGGGTGGTGATGAGGCAAATTCTAGGAGTGGGGACCACCAATTAGAATGTGCAAATTCAAACTATGGCATGTAAATTGAAAGAGCAGTTGACGAGAAAACGACAGTCACATACAGTTCAAGTATTATTGCTTTTTGTATTATATTGGAAATCTTTGTTGTAGATACATGACACTAGCAAATATTATAATTGCTATTAGGGCTGATAATGTAATTTGCTTTGCTATGACGTAATCAAAAATATAGTATTTTTCTAAACACAAATTATAATACTAAATTGTTATTGTTTGATGATGACAGCAACAAATGTTTTTAATAACTATGTTTAATTGAATAAGACAGTTCTTTCAAAGCTAATAAAATATTATTCTTCAAAGAATCATGATTATTTTCTGCTCTAATTTCTGACAAGAGACTATATTTCTAATATCAAATCAACAAACACTATTTATTCATCATTTACGACATCGTATAAAAATATTACACCCTTTGCATTCTATTTAACAAGACTCGTGCTAATCTTATGCCTGTAACATATCATCACATAGGTCTGCTCATTGATATCTTCAGATTCATAATGGGGGGAAATGGTCACAAATAGATGTGCTGCTAAACATTACCTTTTTAGCAATTGACTATATACCATTTTTATGTCAATCTTAACGTGAGACACTGCTCCAATGATCATCTTCATTTTGCTATCATTTGGAGATTATAACATTCTGGATGAACTATCAATTTTTAAATTGTAAATTTTTGTTTGTTAGAATTAAATAATAAAGTTTTAAAAATGGCCATTGCTTTAAAATATTACGAATGAGTCACAATGATCATCAACCAAAAAAAATTACATACAATGATGGATACAAATGTGGATATGCAGCAGTGTACAGAAGAACGTACAGTGACTTATAGTCCTTGTAGCTTAAAATACAGGACATTGCCCATTTAAATTAGTGTAAAAATGCTTTCACAGCATTAGATGCCCTGGCATCCAATCTACGCGTCGCGTCATGCAATGTCAGGACTTCTCCCTCCCCGCAAATCTTCCTACCCCCTACCACTTGCACTTTCGGCTCTCTTGCAAGCAGACGGTTGACTCACAAGTGCAGGCCTGCTTTAGTCTATGCTAGTTTTTCAGGATTGCCTCACCCTCTACTCAGTTGCTACCTAAGTACCAACCAGTGCCAAAGACATTTTTTCAGTCTTTCAATTTTTAAGTCCCCAAACAGGATAATTGTAATATGACTTTATGAATATTACAAAAGAGTAAAACATGATCCTACATGCAAACTTTAATAAAAAAAATTTGAGATATTCATGTGATTTGAGCATTTTTGAAAATGAGCAATTTTGAGAACATTTTCACAAAAAAACTTTTTTGAGTTTCAAAGAAAATTCTTTAGAAGTAATTTAAAGCACTTGAACTCACAAGTGCAAATATGTATAAAAAATGGCCACCACAATGAGAGATATGCATCACAAAACTTACATTTGTGTTACTTTAAAAAAATCAAAAGAATATATGAAAATGGCTGAGATGTCATGTTACTCAGTGCATTTAGAATTATCTGGCCAAAAAGTTTAAAGAAAACATCAGAGCTGTTTTTGAAAATATCCTGTTATTGAAATTTTACTTTATTTTTGCACAGTATTATGCAAAAACTACTCATACTTGAAAATATTGTGTATCACTTTATTGAAAGATTGAATCTTCAATATTCTAGTTGGGGTAAGACACTGAAAAAATTTTGCAATTTTCAAAACTTCAGATAATTTACAAAAAAAACAGACCTGCAAAGTACAGGCATGAGTACTTTTCTCTACTCAAGAAAAATACTTAATTCAAAAAATTTGGAGCCTTTTTGAAAAAAAATTGAAGATGTCCTTGAAGCTTTAGGTAAAATACCCCCAAAAATTAAACATCCACTATACATACATTGCAATATTTTCAGAAAATATTCATTAACGCACTTTTATAACTCCTAACCTGTTTCATTAATCAACAATCTGTTTAAAAAACACAGCAGAACATGCATTCTTATTTTCAACACTTTTAGGCTTTAGTTTACAGCCAGGCCCTAGCAATAACAATATCTGATATATCAATGTTCTCCATTTGGGCCTGTTTATTTATAAACAATATTCACTTTTAATTGATACTCAATTTTATCGGACTAATAATATAAAACAATTTACAACAGTATTATGTTTGAGTGTCATCAGTGTTGCCTTCATAAAAAATGCTTCATGAAAAGGGTTTACAGTTTAACTTTACCAAATATAAGAAAATGTGTATATTATCTTAAGAGCCTGTTCTTTAATCTGGCCTATATGTAAGCCTGTTCCTTAATCTGTTGACTGAAACGAAATCTGTGAAGTGCACTTTGAGAATACATACTGATGACAGTGTTTGAAGCATGTATTTTATTAATTAAGTTTTAGAATATTTAAGAAGCTGTCAAACACTAACATTCTAGTTTCAAATGAAAATGTGTTTTTATAGCACAATACTGAAGTGTGCCTAAACAATACAGATGCCCTTTTACAAAAAACTATACAGTGAAACAGCCAACTCAAATAAGCAGGCATTCATTAAAGACAATTTTCCCAGAAGGCACTTCAAATATTTGTTCTATAGTCCTACCTCTCCAATAAGCAGTAAACGTATTTATTAGATTAACCTGTATTATGCAGTCATATTTTTTTTCATCTACTTTGAATTGTTACACAAAAACAATCAGAAGAGAAGGAAATTACTGTTTATTCAACATCTTCCTGCTTAGGAACACACTGTCAATTTAAAAAATTAAAAGGTAATTTAAATTAAAAATAATTAATTTTTGTTTAAATATTAAATTTACAAAGACATTGCATTTCAATTGAATTACCGCAAAATTAATGTTGTGTACTGTAAAATTAAAGTTTCATTCTTTAAGATATATGAAAAAGCCAAGAAAATCAATTTGTTCACTACAGATCACCAAACTAAAATCAACTGTGACTGAGAACTGCTGGGTCTCTAATGCCAAATTAAGCTGCTTAACATTGTCTTGTTAATTATTATGGACATGTACTTCTCACAATTAATTTTTCATCTACATGTTACTTAAGATAATAAGGAATTTTGTTTCGAATTAAATTTTAGCTTTCTACTTAATAAAACTTCAAGAATTCTTCTTTAAATGAAAGATAGTGGGCCCTTCATCACTAATAATATTAATAATGTCAGCCCCGTGGTGCAGACAGTTGTGGCAGCCGTCATCTGCGCCAAGGAGGCTGCAGGTTCGAGTCCTGTGTAGACATGGTTGTATTTGTGATTGTCCCTTCACCCCTCATCATCCTATCATCTCACAATTCACACTTCAAGGCATAACAACCTTGTTGTACTGAGGGATACAGCTGAAGAACTGATCCTTGACAATTCACACACGTTAATCGTGTAGCGGAGTCATTAATTCCCTATAGGCCAATAATAATATAAATAATAATAATAATATATTTGTCACATAAGTTGACATATTGTTGTCTAGCATGAGCAAGTGTGTGACTGTCAGGTTAGGGTTAGAGAAACAAGACAGCAGGTTTGTTAACAAGACACTTTCTGTAGTTTTCTTTTCAGTTAGTTATTTTGAAATTTTTATGAATTTACACCTTTAGATAAAACATTTATCTGTATTTAATGTGTTACTAGCCAGCAACTAATACAGTGATTTTTTATCCTTTAAAACTTGATTTTTCTTACCGTCCATAATGAGAGCTAGTGAAGGGTGATGGCGGATGGCGGGGTATAGATCCACCTTGCAGTTCTGTTTCCAAGTGAGCGGGAAGCAAACTGGTTACAAGGTACCGGTACACGACTTGCATATCACTAGGTTCCAAGCCACTCCTACAAGGAAAAAATAAAAGAATAGAGAAGATATATCTGACAGTGAAATAATAAAAGAATAGAGAAGTTATATCTGAGTGCTTCGAATTACAAACATTCAGGGTATTTAGCTATCAAATGCTTTAATTTCACTTATGTGTATGGCTAATGAATATTTAGTTCAGGGTAGGAAAAACTTTTTTTTTTTAAATCTAACCTGGTGAGTATTTTTGGGTTTTATAGAGAAATATTACTTTTTAAATTTAGTTCACATTATATACTGATTTTCATCATTCAAAAATTCAAACTGAAGTACATTCAATAATTATACATATGGTGCATTCAAAGATTTACACCCCCACTCGTTTTAAGAGTTCAGTCACAATCAATACCGGCAACATAAATTTTCATTAATATTATGTTTGGGTAATAAAGTAACGAATGAGTAACATGTAAAGTTGCAAAAGAAGTTTGAAATTTACTGTAAATTAATTTTAAACCTGTGTTGTTTTTTATTTGTTAGTGTTATTGACTGATTGATTGATGTTTCTGGGCACATCAACTTTTATGGTCAATAGTCCCATTAGTGTAGTGAATGTTTTATTCCAGTAGGAGGAAGTATTCTTCCCCCAACAGATGATGAGAACTAATGCCAAAGTACTGCTGGCTTGCAGGGAATTTCACTCCCCAGATATCCTCACCCCAACCACGTCAAGCTCTGAGCTCCTGAATGGTTTACCAATATTAGTGGAAGAGTGGTGTGTGTTGTGAGTATGTCTGTAAAGGGATAAGTCACGGACAAAGATGAGGAGGGTCAGATCGTGCCTTGGCCCATTTGTTAGGTTACTTCCCCAGAATGCATGTAACAGTGATTGGAGAAACTAATCATTGCAACTGGCCACAAGAATTCTCCTCCACACTGTAGCCGATTTTAACCTCTTTATAGCTAAAATCTGCCATCACCGGGACTCAAACCTAGGACTTCCCAGACAGTCACTGCACAGACAACGATAATACTGGCTCTGAGCTAAGTCAAATGGTTTGTTGTGATGAAATTGGAGTTGTCAATATTACCAAATTAATTTTGTATTTTATAGACAGTTTACTTTGTTTCGTACTTTTGTTTTTTTACTTGTTTAAACACATTTATAGCAATTTAATTCAAACTTTTAATGAATATTTTGAAACAAGTTCGAAGTTTTGTTATTTAAAATTATTTAAAAAATCATTAAAATATTTCAATAGATTTTTCAAGTTTTTACATATTTAGAAATAATAAAAATGCCTGGGTTGTTCAGAGCTGGGCAAATTTAATCCAAACCTGATTTAGTTTATTTTTCTTGTTATCGACATTAATTGTTCTCAGATGAAAAATGGTGCATGCTCCCAATAAATAAAATGAAATTAAAATATACTTACCAGACAAGCTGATCATTGTACAAAAATGTTGTATATTTAACTTGAGCAAACAGAGCTTCAATTAAATTAACAAAACACTGAACTCTAAGAAAAGTTTGCTTATCTAGAGGCAGAAATTGAATTCCTTGAAATATGTCCAATATGTCACAGTGATTGAGTTTCAGGGTAGGTAAATACTAGAAAAAAAATAAGAGCATAGTAAATCATTAAATGAGGATTAAAACAAAACATTTCAAAGAACAACCGACTATAAATACAAACCCGTGAGAAAAAATGATCCAGTTTTTGTTTCAAGTAATCCACATCTCCTCCTTTACTTTCTAGTATAGCACCGAATGTTCCCTTGAACAATCTAAACATCTGGTATGACTGTTGTAGTACTGCCAAATACACTGTATCTTGAACTTCATCACTTTGATATTCTTGGTATTCTGTTCCATCTTTGGTTTTGGTTATGTATGGAATATTAAGAGTCTAATAATAGAAGAAGACAGAATTAAAAACATACTATAGCATCACAGCAATATACAATATAACAATAACAAAATATACCATTGCCATCCAGAACCCTCGCTCTGGTTGATAGTAAAGCTGTCTTGTTTTTTGGGTATGAAGTGACTCGCATGACTGGTCCGGATTGAATGTTCTGTCACATAAATTTAAGAAACATGAGTTTAAGGGCAATACTGGTATATTATAAATACAAAACAGGACTATTACTCACTCAGTAAATTTGATAATGGCTTCAGTAAGTCCAACAGTTTTCATCTGACTGTCAAAATCTGTTTGTGGAGGGAAATAATAAAGGATATTTTTAAGCTCCTGCAAGATAATCAAGAAATGTGAAGTTATAATAAGAACATAGATATTCAACAATAGTACTACAAAAACTTACGTACGTCATAACTTCAGTTAGTACAATTTTACAATAAATTTACCTCTCCTTCTTTTTGTCCATAGGATGAATTATAAACGTAGAAGTTTTGGAGACGTATTTCTGACTTCGTTGTCATTCTAAAGTTTTAAATGATTATTAGAATTACATTTTCTGCGAACTGTTAATATTTGGTATGCGACTTTTCAACACTACGACGGAATGACATAGGTCAAAGGAATAAAATTTCTAAAACTGTACAATTTATAATTAATTTCGTCTATCTAGATTTTTTCATGAATCAATATCTAACAACATTTTGCTGAGAGTAGCGTATATGTAATAAGCACTGTACATTAATCCAAGAGTACGCCATGGGCAGCGACTGTCTTCCTTTTTTTCGTACTCGGCAGTCCCAGGCAGTCCAGTTTCCTCTACTTCCCACTTCTTCCCAACACCCAACTCATGCAGTGCTGCTATCTGCAGTACGCAACATTCGACATGGAGGGTGTGGGGTGCGATGGTTGAAAAGTTTTAGAACGACTTTCTTTCGCTTTGTTGTTACCGGCCGTTTTGGTAAGATTAATTAATTATCTCATATATGTGTGACAGACCACTCTGCGTTTGCTGACTAAATGCATGCAAACGTTTAACACGCATGTCGTGTATTTTACACCATGTTATTTCCAATCCTTGGAGCTATATTTAACCCCGCGACTGCGTGAGACCTACAAATTTGTTATTTCGGACCTACTGAAGTTGAATACTTGTATCTCCAATCGTTGTTTGGTAATTTAAAGTTACTGATTAATACATGATCGTATTTGTCACAAGACGCGCTAAATAAAATTAGTTGTAGAAACTCGAAACGTTCAGAAACAGCTAATTCAGGACACACATTCAGTCAATGTTTTCATTATTATTACAGGACATTCCTGAACCATTAACATATTTCTTTTTTCGTTTTTTTTCATTGATTGAGTTTTGTTTTGCTTTTCTATTGTAACATTGGAGTTTCTAGGGGGAAGATTCTGAAATGCGGAGAGAGAAATGGTTTTATATTAGTCTTACGATTAATTTTGAGGACGCTTACTTGTTACATACAGAGGATAACATTTTGGCTCCACGTGGATGGACGCGTAAGACTTCGACGTGGTGCATTTTATTATTTCAAGTAAACGCTCATCACGATCTCTTTTCACTCGTTTCCTTTCAACTCACGATGCAACAAGAGTAATGATTGCAACTAATACTATGGGAACCGAGACACCATAAAAAAATTGTGAATACTGTCGTTTACCAAAAAAATTTAAATTATTTTCATTTCTCCAATCCTGTTCGGTAGTAACTAGTAACTTAGCCTCGTGTTTAATTGTCTTGAACTGTAGTCTAGGATTTCTTTAGATTGATAATGAAGTTTTCTTTTTGTTGATAATTTTTTTTTGTAACAGCGAATAATATCAAGGAAGTAAAATAATTTTCTTGGGTGTCTGTGCATTGTTGGTCACTGGTCTGCCGGAAAGGGCTTCACTGGGTCCCTTCTATTTGTGTTCGGTATAAAAGATTTTTTGTTATGACATTTTGACACATGATCCATTTCTTAATTTTATCAATTTAATTTATTTAATTTTATTACCTGCCTACCATGTTTTGTTTTTTACTGTGATGCGGAACTTTGCCAACTGAATGCCGTGTAGGTTAAGGTCAGCCCTGGATGTTCGTTAGGTATTTACATGACTATCAATACATCATTTTGTATTAGTATTGTTATATTAAAATAACCACACTTAATGGCCTAATGGATGGGAGAAACGTAAAATGAATCTACCGCTTCTTTCGTGAAGCGGGAAAGTGCAACCTTCATGCAAATTTGCAACTTTGTGTTATTCGCTGGATAGTTTGGTTGTTTTCTATTCAAAGAAATCAAACTTTTTTTTTTCATTTTCTTACCTGCATTTTAGTATAGGAGAATGTGCTTTTGTTGAAATCTACATCAACACGTTATAATGTGACCTTGAAATCTTTCTCACCCCTGGCTTGATTCTTGCAGGCCCTTCTAAATTTGTACTATGCTGCGGGAGTTAGTATATCCTAAATTTATAGCTTTGGAAAGTCTGTTACATTTAGGTACCGTTACTGTCCATATTATTTTAACCACAAAAAATGACACGTTTTACCAACAGAGTGAGTTCTGAACAAAAGCAACATTTTCTGTTCAATGTACATCTTTTTTATGAATATTTATTCATCGAAATGCTCATAACAACTGACTCCCCCCCCCCAAAAAAAACACGTAAATACCAAAAGATTGTTTTGGATTGTTTCGAAATGAATATTATTGTGTCAACCACTAATGAATCTTTTGATCACACCGTCAAGACTGTCAGAGGGCAGCGAATATTTGGGACCATGGAGGTTACATATTATGTTCGATTTTTATACTAATAGAAGAATGTACATGAGCTTGAATAGATTATTTAAAGTACTCTTGCTTCAGAGTAATTCAGAAGGAACTCGTTTTCAGGAAATTAGTTATGTTCCCTTATGGTTTCAAATGGTTACCTACTCCATGGTTTCTGCTTAGTATTAAAAAATATTAAATGTACACAATATATTTTTTATTAGTATATTGTTTCAGATATGCAAATGGCAGTGTTGCAGCTATGAGACTATGTTAATGACTTGTAAATGAAGTTTGTTTGTTTTTTACTCTCTCGACCTTACTTCGCGAGAAGAGAAAGTTTGTAATCGTGCGCCGGAAAATGGCGAATTTTCGACAGAAAAATTTATTGCCGGGCCTTGCTAAGACAAATTAGATAAATGTTGTTCATATATATAGTAAATTACTTCCTCTAACAGGCTGTGTAGACAGTATCCATGTTTTGTGAGTCATCAAAAAATCTATTGACGGTAAATCGTGTCTGTCCCTCTGTAAAGAAAGCTAACGCCGAAACCGTTCAAACCTATTTCCTTCAGCATTGATATCCCTCGAACAAATTAAAGGAAGACAAGGCCCTCTGGGCTTGAAACGGATATTTTTATTTTAGGGGGTACTTGACATGAAGTCTGAAAAGCATTTTTAAAATGTTCTAAAAAAGGCTCCGAATTTGTTGATTTAACTTTCACCTCGGGTAACGTAAATGGAGCGCTTTAGATAATGGTTTCGTTGAAATTCCTGATTTTTTCAAATATTGAAAAAGTTCAATTTTTATGACGTCTTTCTACAACTACAATATTGACGATAGAGATATTTTCCCTGAATGAAATATGTTCTTTAACTGGTCTTGAAATAAGGTCAAGTACAATTTTTCGAAAATATTAGTAGTTTTCACATAATGTTGTGTGAAATACAGGCAATTTTTAATTTTTTAAAACAATTGAAGGACTCAGTTGAACAACATTTTTGTGAAATTGAGTTATTAGGATTAAATATAACTGCAAATATTATTCTTTTAAAGAAATATGTTATTTACATCCAGTATGGAGTTATACGCAAGTGTGCTGTAATTCAAAGTTTCAAAGTGTACTGAGGTACGAGTATATTATAAAAGCTGTAGTAAAATTCTCAATATCTCAGAACTAGGTCAATAGGGAATTACCCCTTGTTCTACTGAGCCCTTCAGTTACGCGCTTGACTTCCGCAGAAACAGCTCCATTTTTTTCTTTAAATTTTCTCTTCGTACGTAACAATATCTTAAATTTTGTAGTTGTTGGAAGACGCTGAAAAAAATTGAAACTTTTTCAATTTTCGATAATTTAAAAAGTTAAACGTAAATGCGACCTGCTCTATTTTTTTAAGCGTTCTTTGCTCTATACGAGTGGGAGGGGAAATGAAGCTATTTTTTAGAAACGTTTGATAAGGCTTCATGAATCCCCCAAAATCAAAATATCCTGCCCGAATTAGTGGGTTCCATCAAAACTAACTCAAGGATATTTTCATGCAATACAGATCTCTTCTTTGACTTCTCCGGCTGTCCGAGTTCTATTTAAGTCACAGTCCCGGCATCTGCAATGAAACCATATTTGAAAAATGTGAAGCAGAAACAACACACACAAATTTCTCAAGTTATATATTAAGGATGTCTTGCATTTTTGCGGATTACTTTAATGAAACAATGTCTTATGAAGCTCTTAAATTATCTGAAACGAACGGAATGATGCATGAAATGACACATTACTAGATGGAAAAGACTGTAGTTACGAACTAAACCCAATATACACAATAACAATAATCTAATTATTTTTTTTTCAATTTGGCCGGATGGATGAAAAACACAATTATTTTATGAATTCGATAAAACAATAAAATGGTGCAGATTGATTTATTTCCCATTCAACTACAGTAACATTATCTTAACTCAAAATATTTCATTGACCTTCCGTGCTCGGAGGGAAACCTTTTTTATTAAGTATTTTTCCCTTTACCTTGGCGAACACCGTTGGTGCATCCTGAGGCCCAAAATTTCGCCATTGTGATCTACCCTTGATAACAATACATTTGATACACTTGATAACCAAACAACGCTCGCAAACGAAATGGCACAATAAATGACGTGAGTTGCTCTGAGCAACACTCTCCCTGCCGGGAAGACGGTCACAATATCTGAGGCTCTTGGTGGAGTTGCAATAGTCCACCTGGACATGTGTTTCTCGGCGGTTACTTATGTCGACAGTGCCGACAGAGAGAGCGCACTGAGCGGTGCTGAGCCTCGTATTGCCGGGCTCACCCGCCGACCTTCGGAGAGGATCGGGCGAGGGGCTTCCTCCCATTTCGAGGAGAGCATAAACCTCCCTATTAGATTGCTCAGATTCCTGCGATACTCACGTCGATAGCTTCAAGGCGGAGGAATTGAGGAGACAGTTTGAAGGCCTCGAGTCACCCGGGCTTTGGTCCGGACGGTTCTCAATTGGGTTTTTGGTTTTGTAGTGGCAGTGCCCAATACTCATGGGCAATTGAGTAGGGACACGTCCTGGCGTATTATGAGTGGCGCTTAATTTGATTACGATGCAAGCCAAAAAAGTTAGTGGCACTGAGCTGGCAGAGTGACTACGCCCTGGCTTGGAATGGAGCCCGTGATGGGTTCTGCGGGAACCCGATCTGAAGGTGTACTTGTCTGTTGGAAGGGGGTGAGGGTAAAGGCTAAATCTTAGGTAGCCACCCTTGGGGAGCAATCTTTCTGGTAGAACAAGATATGTGTGGGGTAGTATGCCATGCAGGGTATTTTGATGGGCAACCCACTCTCCACAAGTGGAGTTGCGTTCATGGATGAAATCGATGGTAGAAGACGCGTAAGCTCGCATGCCTGACGAACAAATTACCGAAGTAGCTTTTGAAATTACGCATGTACCTTGAAATAGATGCTTCACCACGGAGACGACGCTGGCGCACCCTCTAGTGCATACTCTCAAACATGAAGTTAATAAACATAGAGTTTACAGGTAAAATGGCTGACTGAACAACTGGTTACACAATTTTCTTTTTATTTTTAGAATTGTATCCCTTCACATCACACACACAAAAATAGCAGTCATTACTATGGTTTGACTGCTCTCTCCAAATGTTAGGCACTCCATAAGATAGCTACTGTCTTTTGTCACTGATCGAATGTCGAAGATCTACAATGCATACTCTACATACTTTGTGGGGTGCCCAAGATTTAATTTGGTCTCCAAGTTTTATTCCAAAATAGGCAAAATAAGATTTTTTACAAAATCTGTAATATTATGCCCTGCTTAGGCAACGTGTATATCCCACATATATAACAAAAGTGGTGTGGTTTATTTATTCAAGAGCGAAGCGACATTGTAAATACACTTTCGTATTGCACTACAAACCCCCAACATTGTACTTCACTGTACAGCTTGAAACTGATTTTTTTTCCAGATGATCCACACTAATGCAATATAAGAGAAATTAAGACGTGATATGTAAGAACTCGGAAAGACAAGATAAGAATGTGTCTGACGCCAAGAAGTGTCTATCTACACTGGATAATGGCAAGGGTCCACGTAATCTCGTTCTAACTTCCTGAGATGCTCGCACCCCGTATCAGATAAGAAAAATCTCATGCCTTCGGTGATTACTATAAATAAATTAAAAGCGTTCTAAATAAATTAGATTTTCAATTCCTGACATCATAAAACTACGTGGTAAACCATTACAATTTTGTATATAATTACTATATGAGCATATGAAAAATGACTAAGAAAAATAATATATATTTTTTTAAAAAATTGTACGAGATAGGGACTTTCTGGCTTTGAGTTTTATTTCAGCATGCTAAATATACCCCTAAAAATTTAAACACGGAGACAGCAATTTCATTGCAGATTAGTGTGTAAATTCGTGCAGATTAGTGTGATTAATTAATCAATCAATCCTTACACGTTTCCGGCGTGTATAGCAAATGATTCCCAACTTGTCCCATTGTGGTCCCCTACATGTTTCCTCACATAATAACCGCACGATAAAGTGCATGTTTTTCCTACATATTTTTCCATAATTGTTTCCCTAACTATTCATCACAAGTTACCGCACATATTAATCAGTATATTGAAGTGTAAATTAAAAATTCAGTTTAAGTGGTTTTTAATACAAAATACTTTTATAGATGTTCGCCCTAGATAGGATAACTTCGTACCTTAAACATCGATCTCAAAGGGTAGAAATACCGTACTGGCCCGAAAGGACATTATTTACTTATCTTTCCAATTCTTTACCAATTGAATATGGGGTTCTGGAAGACTCGATCTTAGGTCCTATTCTCTTTTTGTTATACGTTAACGATGTCGTCGTCTATAAAAAACCGAAGAACGATTCTGTTTGCCGATGACACGAATGTTGTTTGCAAAAAAGAAACAATAAATAGTACGATTTTAGAAGTTTCAAATTGGTTTTGTAATAACAAATTAATAGTAAATTAAGGAAAACCAGTTTCAATGCATTCTTGCCTTTCAAATCAGCAATCGCATGCTCCATTGAAAATGAATAACATGCAATTAGGTGATGTTCAGGTAACAAAATTTCTAGATCTGTCAGTTCAGTCAAACCTCAAATGGAATGTGCATATAACAAAATTAAACACTAAATTAAGTTCATTATGTTACGCATTCAGAATTCTATCATTCTATCGTTGCGTGTATTTTGTAAATGTACATTCCCGCCTGAGATATGGTATAAACGTCTGGGGAAACTCATCATGTAGTACTCAGCCCTTCATATTGCAAAATAAAATTATTCGAATAATGAAAAAATGCCATCCGCGTTACCCTTGCAATCCCCTCTTCATCGAGCTTAGAATCTTACCACTGCCTAGCCTATATATTTACATACATATTTTCATGCAATACTGATATTTACAATTACAAGACACGTCGTAAAAATCACGTTCATCAAGTGTCAGTATCAACAGATCACTATCAGAAATCCACATACAATTTATGTACGTTACTTTATAACGCACTGCCAGATGACGTTAAACAATTAAAGTCGGTTCACAAATTTAAGTTAAAAGTAAAATATTTTCTGCTGAATAACTGTTTCTATACAATTAGAGACTATACTGATTATCAAAAAGAAAAATAATTTTTATTTTAACAAAACAGTGATATGTAATGAATTAGTTTACATTTGTATTGTATAATTTTTTTAAAGTCTTAAAATGTTTGTAACAAATAATATACTTCAGCTTCCGGGTCAATGGCCCCCATCTCGATCAGGTTTTTGCCAAGTGTCCCTGATCCATTGAGTAAATGCTGAGATGGCCCCTTGTTTTTATTCTGGACGTAAATGTAGCTTCACTATGCGCACGTTCTGTTGAACTCCTCCGTTGCTTTAATGGTAAGTAGACGTAAGGGCGAGTTGCTATTTTTTACGCAGAGCAGAATAAATACTTACTTGCATTCGTGTCTGTGTGCAAAGTTTTCTAAACTCAAACACGATAATTTTTACTATTTTCAATATTGCTTATCATGGCGATTTAAAAAAATTAATTTATTTTTACTCCAGATTTATGTATAAATTTTACCTCATCTTCAACTATTTTAGTAAAAAAGACGGGAAGGGATTCTGGAACTCAAGAAAACGTGCGCAGATAATCATTTCCTCCCTACATCACGTACAGGTTTTACTGTTTTTTGACTGAATAAATAAAATAAAATGTTTTAGAAGCGATAAATGCAGTAGTTCTAGAGAATGAAATAGAAAGTTCTGAATAGGTGGAGTACCCAGAAGAGCGTAAACCTCCAAAATAGTAGAGAAAGGCCCCAAAAATGTTTCGCAAAAAATTGCTCTGAAACACGTCACTTTTAAAATCACATATTTATTTGCAAATAGCTTCACATTGGAACCGAAATTAGATTCGATCACAGTGCAGCTGAAATATCGGTCGTTCGCTACCGGACGACTACGAGAGAAATCGTCCGACGTGTTTTAACCCAAAAACATCCGACTGTTACACTCGAAATCGTTCAAATATTCTCATAATTCCGTAGTCTATTTTATAAAATTTATATAATGTAAAATATAAAAAATTAGGGATTTTGAAAATATATTATTTTTGAGTGAGTTTTTTTTATTCTGTTAGCAGGAAATACAAAATAGTGCCAAATTTTGTCAGGGAAGTTTCGAAATTTCACCAATTTTGAAATGTGTTTACGCAAAATTAATTACTCTGTAATACATACCTAACTCACTAATTTTGATTCACGCAGTTTTTTTTTCGATAAAAACTATTTAGTGTTCTATTTGGCAAGGTCAACTACTAAGCCTACGAAATACTATACAGCACCTGAAACGAAATAATGCAAGAGCAGCTCGCTCATGAATCTTCAACCATGCATCTACATCTACACCCACACACACCCACACACCCACACATACACACACACACACAATCACCACCGCCAATTTAAAAATATAGTTCTTACTTGCTCGCTATTCTAGACTTTGATACGTTTACAATTGACTTGAGTATTTCTGTCAGTTCGGACTAAGGGTTTCCGCAGACTTGTGTCACGATGTCATGCACGCTCATTCTGGGTACAGGAATATTAACATGAATTATAACAGGTATACTCAAAGAAAGGGGGAGGTGCTGATGGGGCTTCAGGTCTCCCCTCCTCAGAAGTCAATGATACTTATTAAAAATATAGATTTTACTACTTTTCTATATTAACAAAAATCATTAAATATATCGGTAATTGTTTAGTTTATATAAATTGCATTAGCATGGTTTAGGTTATATGAATTAACTCTAAGTTATCAAATAAAATGGTTATCTTTATGTTAAGAGGGCTCTGTGTGTTTGTGAGTTTTGTTTCATCGTTGAGAGGATAATTTTTTGGTAAGACCGTAGGTCAAGTCCAAGAGTCCATAAAAAAAGAACCACTTTGCTCACGAAATAAGTACATTCTTTCTTCAACTGTAAAAAAATATAATATTCGAAAAAGGTTTATTTGATATTGGAATAAGGTGTTTGAGATATCGGAAATGGACTATTTTATACATAGTCGTGAAAGTGGAAACGGTATTAAGAAATACGGTTGTTTACTTTGTTACATTTTCATGCATGGAGTACATTTTTGCATGATAACAAGACAATTGTCTTGGCAACCGTCGTTTTTAATGGATATTAAAAAATTACCTACATCACGTGAGGAAAGCAATGTACAAAAGTTGGTCTATTTTACACAGTTTCAAAAAAATACATTTAATGATAATATTGAAAGTAACTGACACTTTGAAATTTAAGAAACAACAACAAAGAAATTTTATGCATTTGAAAGAGACATTCTGGAACTATTTTGATACATAGTTGCTATTTACATAGAGACACTTATCATAATGAGACACAAGCTTTTCAATTCCTTCTCTGTAGAAATATGAGGCTATAGATTTCAATCACTGGTTTACACTGGCATGAAGTGCTGCGTCACTGTCAAAGCGCTATGTTGCGAGTCAGGTCTTCGTCGTTGGAAAAATGTGGCAGTCACTCGGCGTCAGATCCGATGTACTCTACTGTGGGTGATCAAACACATGCCGACCTGCCCCATCTACGAGCTCTTGGGTATGATCAGCCACGAGTGGACATGCGTTGTCGAGGATAAACAACAATTTTGAGCTGTTTTCCCCGACGATTGTTTTGTATCTCTCTCCTAAATTTTGTCAATGTTTGCAATACCTTTGCGAGATAATTGTTGAGATGAATTTCATTTGGTTTGAGTTTTCTTACCAGTAACATCCTAATCACTGAACGCACCTCATTACTCCAGGAATTTTCCATTGAAACACAAATTTCAATAATTCGCCACGAACAAAGTAGGAAAAGCAAAGTCCACACGCTACTACAGCTTAATTAGTACTTAGTTTTGATGCAGAGATGACAGTTCTATCTCTATTCATCTCCACGCTAGGCAAACGTAAGTTAGTTACATAGATTTAGTTATATAGATTTATTTAGTCAAAAAACAGTAAAAACTGTATCTGACGTATGGGGGAGAAGATCATCTGCGCATGTTTTCGTGAGTTCCAGAACCCCTTCGCATAATTTTGACTATAAATAGTTGAAAGATGAAGAAACGTTTAAAATAAATAAGTTACTTTCTGGCCTGCCCTTGTACATTTAACGTAGATGAAAACTTCTTTATAAGAAAATGTCCAGTTGGCTGGACACCATGCCTGTAGCTCCCTCAAAGAAAAATTCTGAGTGCGCCACTGACGTAGTAGGTAGTGATTTGTTTAAGACATTCAGATCGCCAAATTTACGACGTCCGGCAAATGTACGTGCGCGCGATTCACACTGTATACCACGTGATCTTTTCTTTCTCTGACTATTCATAACTACTTCAATAAAGTACCTAAATAAAAAAATCGCGCTGTTCAAAATTAGATCACAGCTAATTATTGTGAAAAAAAGTAATGTCTTCTTCATTATTACAATAAACATTAACGTAATGTTATATATAATGTAATATTAACAGAGTTTGTAAGAATTTAATAAAAATAAACTTGTAAAACCTTTTCTGAACTCAACTTCTTCTGTTATTTGCATTTAAAAAACCTATCAAACTATTAATGTAAACATAAATAACGGAACTTCATATAAAAGTACAATATTGTTGCTTTAAAATAAAAAAAAACAATCTTGCTTCTGTTAATTGGTTTAAAAGATATGTATTGGTGTTTCGTTGCAGGCTGAGGAAGAAAGAAGCTCGTTCCAACTCTTGGGGAGGGGGCGAAGCGAGTGTGACGGCACTTCGATAGCGACACCCTTCCTTCAGCGAACGATGGGCCGTGGGGCCCTGGAAACGATCTCCTCTCGACGCGAGGCGCGCACTGCCCCTCCGCAGCCAGCCTCCTGGTGACCTCTCTCAAGACGTCGGCGGCGCCAGGCCGCGCTGCCTCCTTCCGCCACCCACCTGTCTTCCATTTGTCTTCCACGTGTCTTCCACGTGTTCCAGCCCGCTGCTTGTCGTGGACGCAGCATCCCGGTTGTCCCACGCCACTTTAGTGTTAGCGTCTCACAAAAACGGTTCTGAAGAGAAGTTTAAATGTTTGTCTACGTTTGAGAGTACTGCGTTTGGAAGGCATATTTTGGGAGATTTTATTCATGGGGAGGATTTATGTGAGATTTTATTAACTTCACCATTGTATTATTGTACACTGTTCCTTAACGGATGTCAGATCGAAACGAAAGGAAATGATAATTACAAACATACTGTTCTTGATATGAACCCCAATGAAAACGAGAGTTTGAAAAAGTTTAATCAGAGGTGCAAGTCTCCTATTACATAGGTTTCTCATAAACAGCTAGGGGAATCCATTAGATTCGCCTTTCTTCACCTAAGAAGAAAAGTGCTGAAGTTAAGGGTTCAGAGGTGTGCACTGACTCAAGGGTCTCCACCCTTAGCGTATGGGAAAGCACTTGGAGAGACCGGCTTAAGTGGTATTCTCTTTCAACCAATAAGAAAAGTGCTGAATAAAAGGCACAAAGCTGTAAAAACCTTTCACCGCTTTCCACCCGCTTGATACGTGAGAAGTGTCAGAGACCTTCTTCGGTGCAATAGTCCATCACCCAAGAAGAGAAGTGCTGGAAATAACGCTGTGCAAACCTTACGTGTCTCTGCACCCTTGATGTTGGAGTTGGAGGGCTCTTAGTCTCGCTTCGGCGCTGTACCTCTTCTTCGTCCAAGAAAACGAGTGCTGTACGTCGGTGCAGAAGTGCACAAATAACTCACGACTCGGCTCCCTGGGCGAGTGAGGGAAGAAGTTGGGGAGTCTCCTCCCCCTTCGCCCCCCAAAGCTAGTATTGATATAATCATATCAGAGGTGTGATTAACCTTCCCCGTCACCGCGTGAAGACGTTTGAAAGAAGCTGTTTCGGAGTCGGTCCCCCGCTTCGCCCCCTCCCAGCGCCACCCCAGCGAGGCGCGTGGTGCGCACCCTCCGTGAACCTCGACGCGAGCGAGCGCTACCGCAACCGCGACCGTGACGCGAGTGGGCGTGGGCGCGGGCGCGGGCGCGGGCGCGAACGTGAAGGGCGGCGCGATGAGCGACCCGTCGCTGGAGGCCAGCCCGGCGGCGGGGGCGGCAGCGGCGGCGGCGGCCATGGCGGTGGCGGCGGCGGCGGCCGCGGGCCCTGGCGAGCTCAAGCGCAGCAACAAGCTGGACTTCGCGGCGGCGCGCGAGCGCAGCTTCCTGCGGCAGGGCGGCGGCCACCAGGTAGGTCCTAGCCGCAGCGCGGTGTGCCGCAGGGGCGCCCCAAAAAATAAACTACCGGTCAAATAAAGTGCGGTCAAAATGTACTAATGCTCAATGTATTATATACATTCTATAATACAGGAAAATGTCATAATGCTAAGTTTTATTAATTAAATTTGTTCAAAGAAAATGCATGCTCATAATCAGTCAGTAACATGCTCATAATTTGGATTTCTTTACGACTGCCGAATGTATTCCCCGAGCGTAATTGCGTCCAACAAGGTGACAGAAATTGTGACAATTACATATAGCTAAGTTTTATAATTCAAATGTCTGAAAATTAATGGGGAAATCTTCTACGGCTTGTAACGGGAGTCGAAGTTGATTACTTTTTGGCAATAAACAAGAAGGGAAATTTATTATTAAGAAGTCACAGATATTTCATCTGGTTGGTAGGACATTTTCTCTGGTTGGCAGGTAACTCATCATGCACTGGTGTTCGAGAGACACACGAAATCTATTTAAACTCGTCAGAACGCGACCTTTCAAACACTAATGTTTGGTGAGATGCGATGCCTACCAAACTAGTGGCACATGACACTTGTAACTAATGAAAAGTAAAAAATTCAGTAAGTACATTCAAGATTAATAATGAAAGAAAAATGAAGATTCTTGACATTTTTTATCTCATCCCAGTGATTCAGTTAATACAAGTAAACAAAAACAAAACTATTTTGTTTCAATGAGTTGCTTAATAAACCAAGATACATTACAACAAGTACCAATCGTTGACTTCCTTTCAGTTTAATGCATAAGATCTCCTTTGATATCAAATAGTTTGTGTAAGGGGCGCACTTATATTTTGAAGTCGGCCACGTCCCAAATCATGTCTGTGTTTTCTTCATTTAATGAATATCCAATGTCAAATATTTACTATTTCAGCCTCGAACACTCATGAGTTCTGTAACTCTTGTTGCAATATTTACGTTTTATTTCCGTCATGTCAATATATCTAACATATGTTCCCTTTGCAAATGCATTTCACATCTTGGATATTATTATTATTATTCTCGAGTACCGATGTTCTAAAACAAGCTATTATACGTCCAATTTTGCATCAAATTTCCCTGGAAAATATTTGGTATATCGCAGTAGATATTTCCTTTAAATTTATAAATTATATTAAAGTAATACATCTAAACGATATTTTTACACGTTTTTCTTCTGATACTGCTTTATGTACCAGCAATATATTGAGATAGCTTTTAATATTTTATTAAAAAATTGGTTGATCGTAAATATTTATAAATAATTCAAAAATAATACAATTTTGAAGTATATTTGCAACTAATAAATAAAGGAATTATGAATTGTTTTAAAATATTTTAATCATGTACGATCTCATGTTGGGGAGGCAAAGCTTCGCTCTAGACACGCCCATGATCCGCAAATTAGTGAAATAAGGAATGATTTAAAAATAAGTAGATTGTTACACAAAGCTGGGAACTATAGAGCGCATAGTAAAGGTGTAGCACGACGAGCGAAATTTAATTACACACCGATATTTGTGATGGAATAAACCAAAAGAGACCACGAACTCAATAACTATGTCCTTCGGTTAACATTAACAAAATTGTACTCGTATATTAACCAAAGGATTACACCGATGCGACAATGTCATGGTATTTCAATATACAAATATACATATGGTAGAAGAATCGAGTACAAAAGTATAAAAGAGCAGTGCATTGGCAGAGCTTTCATTTGTACTCAAGTGAAACATGTGAAAAGGTTTCTGACGTGATTGTGACCGCACGACGGGAAATAATAGACTTCGAACACGGAATGGAGATAGAGCTAGAGTCATGGTACATTTTATTTCGGATATCGTAAGAGAATTCAATATTCCGACATCCACAATGTCAAAAGAGTGCCGAAAATATCTTATTCCAGGCATGATCTCTTACCATATGCAACGCAGATGACAGCCTCCACGGTCAAGAGCAGCGGCGTTTGCGTAGAGTTGTCAGTGCTCACAGACAAGCAACAGTGTGTACAATAACCATAGAAATCAATAAGGGACGTACAACAGATGTATCCGTTAGGGCAGTGCGGCAAAATTTGTGTTTAATGAGCTGTGGCAACTGAAGACCAACTCGAGTGCCTTTGCCAACAACACGACATCGCCTGCAGCGCCTCTCTTGGGCTAGTGTCCATATCAATTGGACCATAGACGACTGGAAAACCATTGATTAATCAATTGAGACCATATTTTATTTGATTAGAGCTTATGGTATTTTTAGTGTTGCGCAAATTCCACGAAGCTATGAACCCAAGTTGATGACAAGGCACAGGGCAAGCTGATGTTGACTCCATAATGGTGTGGGCTGTTTTTACTTCGAATGGACTGGGTCCTCTGATCCAACAGAACCGATCATTGACTGTTAATGGTTATGGACAGCTTCTTGGAGATCATCTGCTGCTATTCATGGACTTTATGTTCCCCAAAAATAATGGAATTTTTATGGAGAATGCGCCACGTTACCGGGCCACACTTGTTGGTCTAGTGCGAGGAGTCAACTTTTAGTAGTATCCCCTGGCTTAGAGCAATGCTCTTCTCAGACGTTGGTCTCTATCCGGGCCCGGGCCAAGCCGAACGAGCCGCCGTGCTGTCGCATCGCGTTGCGTCGATTCCGCACTCGGGCACAGAGAAGCGACGACTGCAGCGATGCACCGGACATCAATAACTGCCCGCGCGCTATCGATCACTCCTCACTCCCAGTCCGCCACCAGGGCGGCGCCGGGACGCGAACCCCGGCCGCCACCGCGCCAGTCTCCGGGCGCCGCGGAGAGAGAAAGAGAGTGAGTGTTGTTGACACTGAGAGCATTAACTGTCGAGATCATTAGCCCCGAAAGAGAAGTATGCTATATCCAGAAAGGTTGCTGTGTTCCTTGCTAGAATGTGACTTTCTCACTGGAACGGCGCCCACTCATACGTAGACTTGCAATCCGTTCATGACAGGACAAGCTCTAAGTTTCCGATTGGTCTTCCGGCATATTTGGTTGTTAAATAACGGTCAATGCGCGTGTGTGTGTGAGAGAGAGAGTGTGTGTGAGTGTGTTTGTGAGTGTGTGAGTGTGTGAGTGTGAGTGTGTGTGTGTGTGAGAGAGTGTGTGTGAGTGTGTGTGAGAGTGTGTGTGTGAGAGAGTGTGTGTGTGTAAGAGAGTGTGTGTGTGTGAGAGAGAGAGAGAGTGTGGTGTGTGTATGTGAGATAGTGTGTGTGTGTGTGTGCGTGCGTGCGAGCGAGCGCAAGGGTAGTGGCTAGGATAACAATGAAGGAAAGATCGCGCGTGCTCGTCTGTTCGTTTGTAAGGGTACTGCTCTGGCATTCGCCTGGTGTATCGAAAACCATGGAAAACTTCCGGTAGGAACAGCCGGTAACAGAATTACCTCCCTCTCAAAGGTTGAACTCGACTCTGCTATCTAATGTCGAAAACACATTCCTAAGGATTCGAATCTTATGACTTGCTAGTCAACAATGTTGCAAACAGCTGGAAAACGTTTATCGTGGACACTGACAAGGGAGGGTACGAGAAGAGATGGTGAATTTCGAACAGAATTTGTAATGGTAGGATATAAATATGACGTTTCAGAACTTAACTCCAAGTCATCACTTTCCTACACATTTCAGATGATAGAAATTTCTAATAACCAAATCTACGTCTGACGTAAGCCATAGTGAAATCGGTTACGTGTAAGGTAATTTACTCGAGACAGTTGTTTGAATTAATAACAATTTTTATTCATGAACAGTTTTAGATTAATATCCAGTAGGGTTCAGTATCCAACTTACGAGTATGTATTATCTTAGTTCACAATGATTTTGCACTTATATGTGCTTCTGATTGGTATGCAACTCACAATACGTTGTTTTCCAGGTCTCGTTCTAACAAAGACTTCATTTATCTGCAGCACAAATGTGCATTATGCCTATCAGAGCCAAAAATTCTCTCCACGTGCAGGCAGACTCACCACAGACGAAAGTTATTACTTTTGATCTTTCTAAGAGGCCAAGAAATTTGTAACTTTTATTCTGAGACATCCCTTGTTTTCTCTTCTGCCAAAAAACAAAAAGTTATAAAATGGCAAGTGCTTGATGGCTCCAGCAAAAATTGTTCTAAAATGTGTCAATTTAATTTAACAAATTTCATTTAACATTACATTTAAACATAATAGGAGAGTAATATAAACAAACTTTAATTTCCCAAAATAATGACCGCCTCAATGTATTATTTTAGGCAAAAGGAGCAATTCGTATAAATTCTTAAAGTAAACATAATTAATACTAATAGATGTTATCTGCAAAATTCAAAGAAAGACCTATGATTCTGCATTGCTGTCTTATAATATAAAAATTAAAATCGGGCAGTAAGTTTTGTTTATAACCGACCTCGAAATGAGGTTATACAATTCCTCGGGTATCTCGTGTATAAATGAATGATCGATAACTCACAGTATTGATATGTTTTTCGTTTAAAATTATTTTTTGTTGGCCTTTAAACGTGTAATCTTCTGGTGGCATAATCCATACCCCTTTATTATTGAAGCTATTGTTGAAGCAAATTTTCATTACTTCAAATTTGTCATTAGCAATTTGAATTTTTGTTTTTCAAAATATTGTTTTCATGTAATTTTATAACAAGGTCAATTTTTCAAGAATTTGTTTATAATATTTTGTCAAAAATGTCTTATTGTTTTGAGTAAACTTTTTGTACGGATAATTAAGAATGCACTCAATCATAAATGCTATTTTCAATTTTTTTTTAATTTTCAAAAAGTACCAAAAGTGTACATGGGTATTTATCTTAGGGGTACAGAGATCCACGTAAAATATCCATTGTATATAGATCACCTATCGAAGCCAATAACAAGCAATAACGTATTAAAGCAAAGGTTATTTTAAACGTAAATTTTAATTTTTGATTCAGCTATTAATTTAACGAATAATTTGCCATGTAATGCCTTTGCTGATTCGAAAGTCTAAAAATACCTACAAAATTATTTTTTATTTTAAGTGAATTTTTATTCCAAAGTCGGTTTTACATTTTTTTAATTTCATGTTCATGTTTGCAATTTGGCGCCCTGTGCTGTGATAACTATTATGTACTGCTTGAATATACGAAATTACATCACACTTATTAAGTTGCAATGTTTCGCTAAATGTTATTTCAGAAAATGCAATTTGGGCTTTAATTTTTATTATAAAAGCTGTTCTACATAAAATGTTCTGCGATTTTATCACAAGTATGAAAATTTCTTGTTTTTTTCTTCTTTTTAGTATTTTCTACTTCGAATATTTATACTTCTGAATTCTTCTTGAAATTCGACTTTAAGAAAGAATTGTTAAATACTGAATATTTCACATGATGTGAAGAAGATAACATTTCTTCTCTCGCACACGTTTACTATGTTTGTTTCTGTTTTTGAAGATTCTGTACGCCTTGCAATATATAATACGCAATTCGTTCGTTGTTAGTCTCTTGATATATGTCTCAGCATGAGATATCGCGTGTTTGCAGCTGCGACCACCCTTTCTCCGTTTGTTTTCTTTAGCACTCCACTTCAGCTGCTTTGAAGTCCCCTCCGGAGTATTCGTATTCGATTTCGTTGACGTTCTCGTGGATGTCATTGTTATCTCCTTCGAATTAGCCGTCATCATCGACGTTATCACTTCCCTCATATTTTTCGTCACCGTTGTAAGCATCCTCGTCGATCTCCTCTTCATTGCAGTCATCATCTTCATCATCATAATAAGACTTTTCGTCTTTTTCAATCTCTGCAAGCACCAATGCGTGTCTTATTAATAGACTATCATTTATATTCAACATAGTTTGATCATCATTTGAAGCGTTCGGCCCAATAACAGTCTACGTTACGATTTATGAATTTGGCAGAACAAGCATGAACCATCCACGCCTCATAAGACTTCACATACAATTATTCCACTAAAAACAATATTTTAAGTATTCAAATATTCGACCCAACGGTTCAATTAATATCAATTGCTACACAACGTCATAATTACTTGCTGTCTTCATATTAGTTCATGCTTTACTGTGTAATGGTAAGTTATTAAGATATTTCAAAGAATGTTAGTTTCATAATACATTGGTGGCAAAATGGACAGAAGATTTTTTATTTACGATATACAAAGTGATGATTGGCTATGGAGACATACCTTCGCCTGAAACTTTACTCCTTAAATTGTCAAAACTAAATATATTTTCATTT
>BOPP01000035.1:678101-702084 GCA_017312745.1 Gryllus bimaculatus
CCCGAAAGAGAAGTATGCTATATCCAGAAAGGTTGCTGTGTTCCTTGCTAGAATGTGACTTTCTCACTCATACGTAGACTTGCAATCCGTTAATGACAGGACAAGCTCTAAGTTTCCGATTGGTCTTCCGGCATATATGGTACTTAAATAACGGTCAATGCGGGTGTGTGTGTGTGTGTGTGTGTGTGTGGGAGAGAGTGTTTTTTTTTACGTGGACGGGGGAAAATCTTCTAAAGACACAGCGGGGCCCGTAACCCGCAGCGTGTGGGATTCATAGCTAGCCTATGCCTACCCACTAAAAACCCCTCCCTTTCCTCCTATTCCTTCCCGCGGAACCGCCATCAGGCATTGCATCGCAAAAAGGAAGGATGGGCTTTTCGCACTTCGCCGAAATATTACGGGAGTCTTCTTCGTAACTGCTCCTTGGAGCGGAGCGTCTTCAGGACCTTTGCGGCATAGGTGGCTACCGCACTCCAATACTCTTGTGTCAGCAGCATCCTAGTGACGATGGTCTCAGGGGTCACTTCCTCTTGCAGGAGTCTGCAAGTATTGTGGGAGGGAGTGTGTGTGAGTGTATGTGTGGGAGTGTGTGTGGGAGTGTGTGTGAGAGAGTGTGTGTGAGAGTGTATGAGTGTGTGTGAGAGAGTGTGTGAGAGAGTGTGTCAGAGAGTGTGTGAGAGTGTGTGAGAGAGTGTGGTGTGTGTGTGTGAGTGAGTGTGTGTGTGTGTGTGTGTGTGTGTGTGTGTGTGTGCGTGCGTGCGCGCGAGCGCAAGGGTAGTGGCTAGGATAACGATGACACTCACAACATGCATGCATTGGAATCTTATGACTTGCTGGTCAACAATGTTGCAAGCAGCTGGAAAACGTTTATCGTGGAGACTAACAAGGGAGGGTACGAGAAGAGATGTTGAATTTCGAACAGAATTTGTAATGGTAGAATATAAATACGACGTCTCAGAACTTTACTCCCAGTCATCACTTTCCTACACATTTCAGATGATAGAAATTTCTAATAACAAAATCTACGTCTGACGTACGCCATAGTGAAATCGGTTACGTGTAAGGTATTTTTTATTCAGTAATTTACTCGAGACAGTTGTTTGAATTAATAACAATTTTTATTCATGAACAGATCAATATCCAGTGGGGTTCAGTATCCAACTTAATGTATTATCTTAGTTCACAATGATTATGCACTTATGATTTGTGCTTCTGATTGGTATGCAACTCAAAATACGTTGTTTACCAGGTCACGTTCTAACAAAGATTTCATTTATCTGCAGAACAAATGTGCATTATGTCCATCAGAGCCAAAAATTCTCACCACATGCAGGCATACTCACCAGAGGCGAAAGTTATTACCTTTGATCTTTGTAAGAGGCCAAGAAATTTGTAACTTTTATTCTGAGACATCCCTTGTTTTCTTTTCTGCCAAAAAAAAAACTATTTTAAAATGGTAAGTGCTTCCAGTAAAAATTGTTCTAAAATGTGTCAATTTTATTTACATTTAAAACATAATAGGATAGTAATATAAACAAACTTTAATTTGCCAAAATAATGACCGCCTCAATGTATTATTTTAGGCAAAAGGAGCAATTTGTATAAATTCTTAAAGTAAACATAATTCAAAAGAATAATATTCATAATTCATAAAATTCAAAGAAAGTCGTATGATTTTGCATTGCTGTCTTATAATATAAAAATTAAAATCAGTCAGTAAGTTTTGTTTCTAACCGACCTCGAAATGAGGTTATACAATTCCTCGGGTATCTCGTGTATAAATGAATGTCCGATAAGTCACAGTATTGATATGTTTCTCGTTTAAAATTATTTTTTGTTGGCCTTTAAACGTGTAATCTTCCGGTGGCATAAACCATACCCCTTTATTATTGAAGCTATTATTGAAGCAAAGTTTTATTACTTCAAATTTGTCATTAGCAATTCGAATTTTTGTTTTTCAAAATATTGTTTTCAAGTAATTTTATAATAAGGTCAATTTTTCAATAGTTTGTTTATAATATTTTCTCAAAAATGTCGTAATGTTTTGTGTAAACTTTTTGTACGGATAAAAAAGAATGCACACGATCTTAAATGCTATTTTCATTTAATTTCTTATTAATTTTCAAAAAGTACCAAAAAGTGTACATGGATGTTTATCTTAGGGGTACAGTGATCCACGTAAAATATCCATTGTATGTAGAACACCTATCAAAGCCAATAACAAGACGTAACGTATTAAAACAAAGGTTATTTTAAACGTAAATTTTAATTTTTGATTCAGCTATTACTTTATTTAACAGATAATTTGCCACGTAATGCTTTTGCTGAGTCGAAAGACTAAAAGTACGTACAAAATTATTTTTTTTTATTTTAAGGGCATTTTTGTTTCAAAGTTGGTTTTACATTTTTTAAATTTCATGTTTATGTTTCCAGTTTGGCGCCCTATGCTGTGATAACTATTATTTACTGCTTGGATATACGAAATTACATCACACTTATTAACTTGCAATGTTTCGCTAAATGTTATTTCAGAAAATGCAATTTGAGTTTTAATTTTTATTATAAATGCTGTTCTACATAAAATGTTCTGCGATTTTATCACAAGTATGAAAAGTTCTTGTTTTTTCTTCGTTTTAGTATTTTATACTTCGAATATTTTTACTTCTGAATTCTTCTTGAAATTCGACTTTAAGGAAGAATTGTTAAATACTGAACATTTCACATGATGTGAACAATATAACATTTCTTCTCTCGCATTTGCTGTGTTTGTTTCTGTTTTTGAAGATTCTGTACGCCTTGCAATATATAATACGCAATTCATTCGTTGTTAGTTTCTTGATATATGTTTCAGCATGAGATATCGCGTGTTTGCAGCTGCGACCACCCTTTCTCCGTTTGTTTTCTTTAGCACCCCACTTCAGCTGCATTGAAGTCACCTCCGGAGTATTCGTATTCGATTTCGTTGTCGACGTTCTCGTCGCCGTCGTCGTGGATGTCATTGTTATCTCCTTCGAACTAGCTGTCATCCTCGACGTTATCATTTCCCTCGTATTCGTCGGCACCGTCGTTAGCATCCTCGTCAACCTCCTCTTCATTGCAGTCATCATCTTCATCGTCACAGTAAGACTTTTCGTCTTTTTCAATCTCTGCAAACACCAATGCGTGTCTTATTAACGGACTATCATTTATATTCAACATAGTTTGATCATAATTTGAAGCGTTGGGCCCAATAACAGTCTACGTTCCGATTTATGAATTTGGCAGAACAAGCATGAAACATCCACGTCTCATAAGGCTAAGCTATATAAGACTTCACATACAATTATTCCACGAAAAACATTATTTTAAGTATTCAAATATTCGACCCAACGGTTCAATTGCTACACAACCTCATAATTACTTGCTGTCTTCATATTAGTTCATGCTTTACTGTGTAATGATGATAATGGTAAGTTGTTAAGATATTTCAAAGAATGTTAGTTTCATAATACATTGCTGGCAAAATGGACAGAAGATTTTTTATTTACGATATACAAAGTGATGATTAGCTATGGAGACATACCTTCGCCTGAAACTTTACTCCTTAAATTGTCAAAACTAAATATATTTTCATTTTGTAGTGGAGATTTCAGCTTTACTCGACTCTTAGCATGATATTTTCGTCCCTTTGTTCAATTTGTCATTAGAATGATCTAATTTCCAAATTTACTTCAAATATATGCCAGTAAGCATACATATTGTAGCATGAACAGTTCCTATGCGTCGTTCAATTTCCAATTTTGAGTCAGAAATTGTGTGAGTTAAAGATACAACTGAAAAGACAGAGAATTTCTGGTCGCGCGTCTCGAAAGCAATTAATTCGGAGTACTATGCACAAGTTCATTAGAACTTGATGTAGGAAACTGAAATAACAAGTGCAACCTTTTTTCAAATATTATAATTGATATTAAAAACTCAAGTATTGTTTCCTCAAATCTTGATATTACAAATCAAGATTAATCACATTCTGTTTTATGCAATGATGCATGTAAGAGATTTCCGATATGATAAGAGAACGATTCGCGAAGGTTGCTAGGGCGTAGCAAGCTGAATCTGGGGTAGGTCAGGGGGGCGTGCGTACCTGATCTGATGCAGCCGAGACTCATTACGGCCAACGTGCGCCTCACGAATCGGTGATAGTGGCGCATTTTCTTTATGTGAGCGCTCGCTCGTGATCTATCTATTTTGAAACTGGGCCGTCTCTGAGGTTACTACTCCAGCTAACAACGACACAACCACAATAATTAAAGACGTCGCCTACTGTTAAACTGTGAATTGACTGGCTTAATTGTTTAAAGATAATTGTTTAAGTTGTATTCGGAGTCAACAACGAAAGTGAAAATCTACAGAATGGAAGAAAGACTCCGAGCTTTGCAGCTAAAGTAACACGAGCTCAAAGAAATTTAAACAACTAAACGTATGGGAAAATTAATATATCGTGAAGTTTAAGTAATGGAAAATGGAGATTATATTTAATCCCTCTAAATAATGTTAAAGAGATAAGTAAAAATGTGAAGTAGAAGAGGGAAAAATTAATTCACAAAAATAGTAAAAAAAACTGGTAAAATCTTGGACAGAATTTTTAATGGATGTTTTGAATTGCAATTTTCTTCACCTCTAGTAACACAAGTCAATTATTTCTATGCAAGCATTCTTCGATTGGTAGAAAATAGTCAACGTTCGTAAAATGAATGCGATTCATTTCTATACGTTACTTATCTCAATTTAGTTCGACAGAAATTAATGTGAAAGTATCGCTCACGTGACCCAACCGAGCACGCGGTGGACCGCGGTGGACCGCGCCAGCGCGACGCGCCGTTCTTCTCGGGGCTTCCCCGCGCGCGCTCTGCTATTTTGGAGGCCGCGAAATATTGTCCCGGATCTCCCCTCCCCTCCCCTCCCCGCCGCTCCCACCGCACCGTTGGCAGCGTACGCGCAGGTGAACGGCGCGGCGGGGGACGGGTTGGCGCCCAAACAGCGGCTGCGGCAGCCGCTTCCAAATATCTAGCGCGGGAGAAATAAAGAAGTTCCGGAGGAGGCGCACAGTCGCCCTCTCTCGGGAATGCCCGCAATGCAAAATGTAACATCACTTCGCGCAATTTGTAGTAGGCGTTTTTGCGTTTTATCAATGTTTTCTACTTTTGCTTGATGCTCATATGTGTGTATGATATTGAAGTTTGACTTAATATTTTTCAGTTTATCATATTTATTTTATAACATTTATTTAATGACTTAGAGAACCCTTCTGGGCAAGATAGAACAATTCACTGGGGAGCACGCTGTGTGTCTATCATACACAGCATAACGCGGAAGAGGAAAGGTATTCAATTGTGTTCTACGTGAAGCATTCACGTTCAAATTTGGGGATACAATTTTGAGGATGAGTTTCCATGTTGTTCGTTGTTTCTTTTGCGGTGATAAGACTCCTTCATTTTTTCTCTTACCCTTTTCCATAACTATTTCTCTCACTGAATAGTTGTTTACCGAACCTTTTTTCGTCAGAATGCGTCAATTAAGCCATGCGACTCATAGAGAGCATGACTCTGCTATGACAAATCGAAACTCGTGCCTTTAGTACAATCACAGAATTTGGATATTGTAATGATTTGGAGAATGTATAGCAATTTAGGTATGCATACTAATTAATTCAAATATTTTACGAATGTCAGTAGTTCATCCACACACCCCTGATAAAACCCTATTGTATGTTCTCAGGAAACCTCAACAGGGATTTTACCACCGATATTTCTAGTTCTTTCTTTCCGAATCCAATATTTTTCTTTTGCACTAAGTAAAGCTCAGGGAATGTACAATTTTTATAGGGGAAATTACAAGAAGAAAGATAAGAAGAAGAAAGACGAAATTACAGTAGATGTAGAACAAACTGGAGAAAATAACCGAAGAAGGCGAAAAGAAGAAAGTGCGGCGAAGCAGACGAAAAAAACAATAAGAAAAAGGGGAAGTGGAACAAAACAGAAGAGCAGCAGCAGAAGAAGAAAGGAGAAGTGGACGAAGGGGAAGAAGAAGGCGGAGAAAAGAAGAAGAGTGATTTGGGATCGAACTCCCTCAAGTGCGCCCCCCCCTCCCAGAGCCTCTGTAATGCTCGTGTCAGCGGCGGGTCCTCTCTCTTGGCAGTAGTTTTGCGCCGGTAGTGCTTCTTCCGGGAGTGGCTGTGGCGATGGAGGAGGGGCTGACTGGAATGGTGGCGCCACCGCCGCCTCACGCTCCGTCAGTGTTACCAGAGTGTTTTAGAGGGATTCCGCCATGTTCGTTTCAGTTTCCGCCGAAAATCCGCTGAACTGGTTTTAAATTTCCGGCCTAAATCCGTTAAACGTAAAATAAATTATTTTTCCATATTTAAATATTGTTTGAGTTTATTCTATTAAAACAAACGGTAGAAACATATGTAGAAACGGTAGAAACGATAGAAAATAATGATAGGAAAGGACAAATGCTTATGAATGCATGAAATAGATAATGACAATTGCTTATTCTTGGTCATAGCCGTCGTTATTGGCGTATTCGAGCCCCAATATTTTAAAATAATAATAAAGGACGCACTTATGTAGACTGAATTGTCTGTCTTTTATTGTTATTTTAAAATGTTTCTGCTCGAACACGCTATGTGTCCAGGCCTTAATAGTGAAGATTTGAAATTCCGCTTATTTTCCACCGTCTTTATTAATTTCCGCCGTTTATTCCACTGTCTGCGAAACTAATTTTTTTTCCGCCGTACGAGCTCAAAATTCGCTGAAAACGGCGGGAATTCCGCCGATATGGCAACACTGGCCTCCGTTTCGCCAGTCGTGCCTCGGGCGCCGCTCACCCTGCGAAGCAGACTACGACGTCTCGGTAGGATTGCCTGCTTCTTCTGGACTGTACCATTCCCTCCGGGCCCGATTGGGGCAGTGGCCTGGTGTTGTAGTCCCACATACAAAGTGTTGGCAGGGTACTGAAATTTGCCGCCTGAGACCCGAGTGTCACTCACGCCGTTAGTGCTAACGTGAGAGCAGTGAATAGATGGATTGGGGACACCGAACCACTCGGGTTATCAGCTCGGGTGGCCTCCAATAGACAATCGTCGCGACAGGGCCAGTATGCATACAGATTGAGCTTTGCTCACAGCCAGCATTGCCGCTATCTGCAGCAACGCTGACCGTCAGGTCCTAGGTTTCGACTCTCACAATTGGCGAATTTTCGACATTAGCCTTGGTGGAGTTCATTCGCTGTCTGGTGGAGAATTCTTGTGGTCGGCTGCTCTGATCGGTAGTTTTCGGTGGTTTCTCCGATCAATATTAGGCAAATGCTGGCGCAAAACCTAAAGAAATGGGCCATGGACCGCGCGCGATATTTCCTTCCTCTCTCTCATTCTATACCTCTGCTCTGGCAAACACATTCACTATACTACCACATGTATGGGGAGATCTAAACAAGGTGGAATTTCTCCCATATGACCACGTAGTAGATTCGGTGCCGTTTCTCATTCATTGAAGCAGGGGGAGGAACACCGGCCACACTCTAGCATAAAAATAATCTGGAAACTGAGCCTAACGACCGTACAGCAGTCGACGCGCTCAGAAACATCAATCATGATTGAAAAACCCGTTACTCATTGGTTATTGAGAAAGATCTATTCCGACCACAGCTGAGATGTGCTCAAACCGTACCAACGCCCAATAGCTGGTAGCATTCAGCTGGCAGGACGTCACCATTCCGGCTCAAAAGGCGAGTCGTTCCAGAGGAGCTTTGCTTTCCGGAGATCAGGCGTGGCCACCCAAGATGTGTCTAAAATGAAGGCAGAGCAGGGGTGAATGATAGAAACCAGCCTTAGAAAGAGTAATATCTCCACAGATATTAACCTAAGTGCAATCGATCCGTGAGTATTAAAGTAATTGCCGCCCGTGTGCACAAATATAGTTACTATTCAATGCACTGTACCTTTCGGGAAAGAGATCACACTGCGCCCTAACTTTTCCGAGTCTTGGCCATTCTTCACCAAAGAAAGACATCGTTCTCTCCTAACAGCTGTATTAACTACAAAAGAAGCATTAAAAAGTTCTTTAGATAAAGTGTCAACAAATCTCAAAGACAAAGAAACATCTCATAAAAACAATGAAACAAATTTACGAGACGATTTATTTTATTATTTAATTTTACACTGATCTCTTTAGTAATAGACATTCATAATGATAACCTGGTAGGATCTCTATATTGTGATGACTTGTAATTCTAGTTTTAGATTATTTTGAGGGAGATGGCGATTTATCTGGACCTTCCACGCCACAATTACAAACAGGAAACCGTCACACCGTGCGGAGAATTCGAACTCACTCGTTTCCGATTGTGTGGAGATTTTTTCTGTGAATCGCTGTTTAATTGAATGAGGGGATTGCAAGGCATTTCACAACAGAAGATTTCATAATTAAAAGGCACCAGCACCCAAATTCGATGTGAAATTTAGCTAGTTTGTTATCGAAGGGGGCACCGAGCTCCGAGCGTTCTTTCAACACCTTGAAAGAGGCTTAGAGCTGAGCACTGCATATCTTTTGCGTTTCATCACCGCCAGCGAAAAGCTACACACTATAGCCTGAAATTGGAGGCTTTTCCCCATTGATTTACCGTATATACAAAAATTTGTCATTTCAAAACATTTTATTTTCGAATTATCTGGTCCCGCTTTGGAAAACGTCACTTCCAATTCGATTGAAACTTCCGATGCATTTTCCGCCACATATATTCGCTCCTCTTGCTCATGAACTGTGCTGTCCCCTCCAGTGACTTCACTAAACAGAGCGAACTTAGAGTGTAATTCTCATTAAGTAGGTTTTCAATGAAAGTTGCCCTAAAAAGAAAACATGTTATCAATAATGTACATATTATATGTTATTTTCTAGACCAGTTCCTCAAAACTGTAATACTTAAAATTACAAGTACTTTTCAGTATTAGTAATTCATTGGCATTTATGGTATTGTAATCATATTGTGATCTCTCTTTTCAGAATTTAATTGTGAGCGGTTGCATTAATTTATGGCGATATTGACTGCATAAACTATCTGGCGATAATACTAAACTACTGATAAATGACCACATTATCTTTTCCTTTTTTTGAGGATTACGGGAGTTTTCGTTTTTAGCTCGTAGTCAAATTTTTATTTTTCTATGAAACGAAAATAGGTAATCTGAAGGAATGTCTTGGTATTAGATCCTTTAAAAATTTGTGGTAGAAAGTCTAGAGAATTTGTGGTTAGGATACAGTTCAACAAACCTGTCAATGCCCATGACAGATGTTTTCAAATTAGACATTCAATTTACATTCAAGAACATTCAATTTAACTTGTGGAAGTGGCAACTTGCACAGAAATTTCCCTGAGTTGAGCCTAGCAAGCAGAATTATTCAATTATTTCATGTTGATCCACTTAAAACATTCCGAATAATATTTCAATTTGTAGATTCAAACATTTTTCTGTAGTGATTTGGCATTTGGAATAACTTTTTGTTCATCACAATCAACCAGATAACGATACAGGAGTATTTGTTAACTTTGCACTTCATAGTATTCTGTCAATTCAATGCGTTCAGCTCTTTCGTAAATATGCCACCATGAGGTTTCTGCTCTGTGTAGCTGTCACTTGTGTGGAGAAATGAAGACAAGGAGTTGATATGATGATATGCTGATTGTTATGCAAGGAAATGTCATATAAAAACCTCTAACAGTCTTTATATAGTGAATTAGTGGAGAATATTATACATTCTAAATTACTCTACAAATTACATTTTATTTTATTTACGAATCCACTTTTAGTAATTAATTTTAATCATTAGAAACTTAATATTTCTAATCAACGCTTGTTGCAAACGTGTGTATGTTGTAATAAATGTAATAAATCACATTGCACACACATAGCTCATTTGAAAAAATGTAACTGCTGCTAATTGATAACTTATTTATGGAAATTTATTGATTCTGAATTTAACGACTACATTTTTTCTGTGCTTGGATTTTTAAAATACATTTAAAAATCAATATTAAAATACGAATTAAAAGTATTTTTTTAAGAATTATTAAATTCAAATGATGGAAACTATTGCATTAAAGTTTATTTCTCTTACCTAACAATAAGAATATTTTATTACTTGTATTAAGATTTGTGTATTGAGAGAAGATAAGGTTGAATACTGACCCAATGGCTGTTCGTTCTAATACTTCTGGACACTGTTATTTTTTCCTGAGCCATGACTAGTTTACTGATTTAACACACATGTACTAAAATTAGAAGCTCGTTTCCGTCTGTTTCCTTAGTGAAAATCTTCCGTGTTTCTTACAGAGGTGACGACTAGTTAGTTTTGGCAAATGAAATTTTCTACATACATAATACAATTACTATGAAATATAATTTTCTGTTTCTGAGAAGCTCTCCGTCAACTTTACTCAAATTCATTGCTCTAGATGCCTGTTTAAATGGTAGGAAGAGTGAGTCATTGTTAAGCCTAGAGATGTCCACGCCTACTTAATATTGTTGCGGATGAGCGGATTTTTGATTATATTATATTTTAGATTAATACTGATGCGGATGCGAAAAGCCGATGAGATATAGATTTCCTTCAAACAATATTTAATCAACGATTCTATCGGAACGATGAGGAACGTAACTGCTTCAATGCAATTTCTTTGCGATAATTATAACTTATTAATAAACTGTGTATCTTGAACTTAAACCCAAACGGATTCCATCGGACGTTAATTTTTTCATTGTAGACATATTAATTCCATTCTAACAGATAACTAATACCAAATCAAGAACATATTTTTTTGAAAGAATATAGTTTTGATGATTTTTTTATCTTATCTAGGGAACAAAATCACTGAATTCTTTAGTAACAATTAATTTGTAATTTAATATTTATGACAACGTAAATGTTGTGTTATATCTACAGCTATGAGTTCATAATTACTACAAACACCTTAAAATATTTCAAGTAAAATACTGCAAGCAGTATAGTTGCTAAGTTGTTAATGTGACTCACAATCAAATGAAAATAGAAATTTTATAATTCTATTTTAGAAATGAAATTTTAATTTATTAACAGCAAACCTTTCAACTTAACAATTTAACTGATTTCAAATTAACCATTGGTCACCAAATTCATGCGCTAAAATGAAACTTATGAACAAATATTGTTATATTGTGTTGTAAAAATCATTGTTTGCTAGTAGGTATGTATTCAAGTTTTCTTTGATATTCATTAATACCCTCTATATATACTGAAATAGTTATTGTACCGCCATTGGTGCCATTTGCTTCCATGGCAACAATACGAAGTTACTTTTGAGTTAAAATTAATCGCATTCAGGAATGAGCAAATTTCTTAAAATTCACAAATAAAAAATAACTATGGCTTTGAGATACGTACATAAATAACAACACTAGCTCCCAGAAAATATTTTTGAGAATTTTTGCATATGAGTAATTTTGCTACTATTTGCTCAGAAAACATTTGAATTTTCGATAAGCATCAAAATGAATGATTTGTAGGAACTGTATTTACAAATATAATGTGTTATAAAGAATACGGATAATGTAAGTATTAATGTTGTGAAAGATATTTCTGTAAAAAATTACGCTTGTGTATTTTAAATCAAACTGGTACATCAAAATGGGGTAAATGTGCATTAATCCTAAATAACTGAAAGGTTTAACGAATAAATTTGGAACCATTTTTGAGATTTTTTGAAGCCCGTGAAATATTTTTTTAATTCGCACAAAATATCAGGAAAACAAATATTTGAAAAACTATACGAGTAAAAATTAAAGAACTAATTGTGAAGAAAACAAATTGAAGAAAACGTTCTATCTTTAATAATAGTAGAAACAATAGTCGTAAAACCTTAACCACCTCGTAAGACTTACACGCCTTAACCACCTCGACATTCCGGATCGAACACAGGATGTACATTCTATATTAGTCAAGACATGATTGTTTCATTTCTAGCATTATGGGACTGAAAACTTGAGAAAATGTCCTTTGGGTGACAAAGGCAGCTAGATAGAGAATATAGCCTATCTGTGAAGCTAGTCTAGACTAAAAAAATAGATAACTATTGCGAGAACGTCTGTGCCATTCTATAGCAGCACTAGTTTCTTTATTTACCATATTTTTACATACGAGAAGAAGGTTTAATAAAAATATTTCGTGCGGGTTTTGAAAATATAATATTTTTAGAAATTGCATAAATTTCAAACAATGGTGATGCGAAATCAGCGAGTTTTTTCAAAAACAAATTGTCCGTGGCATTTTTTAAAGACCTGACTTTTTACAACGAATTTTGTGTAGAACAATAATCACTATCTTTAATTTTTTAGTTTAGAAATGTTCATTTTTTGTATGTGCGAAAAAAAGGAACAATTGCCGAAAATTGAACTAGCCCAACATTTTTTAACTACTCTTATTGGATTTGAGGAGAAAATGTAAAGAAAACAATTGGAGCAGTTTTTGAGAATATCATTTTTTCAGAAATTGCATTAATTGCAGACTCTAATTAAGCGAAATTACATCGTTTTCTCCAAAAAATTTCTTTGACCTTTTTTAAATATCTAATATTTTACATCATAGTTAAAAGAAAAATCTCTTTTTGCAATTTTGTTGTTTTCAAATATTCACTTTTTGTAATATTTTAAAAAACGGTGCAATAGCCTTAAATGGGACTAGCACCATATTTTTTACTCCTTATCACATTTGAGGAGAAAATTGAAAGAAAAAAATTGCAGAGGTTTTCGAGAATAAATTGCAAATTTTTCACAATTTTATTCGGAAACTAATCATGTTTTTCGAAATATTGAAAATGAACTTGGTTAAAGATCCGTTTTTAAGAAACATTTCATTAAGATGCTTATTTGACAAAGACGCTCTTAAAATTGTTACAGGTATCGGCTGGTACAGATTTTTGCAAGTGTGTCTCTTATTCATCGATAGAGAAAATGCGTCTAAAATGAGGGAATATATTGAAAAAGTGTTGTGTTCAAAAAACTTGTTCTAACACATTGTATTAAGATTTTTTTAATTTACTGTAGTTGACATTAAAATAAATGGAAGGCATTAGTTTAGGAACAACCTGTGTAGTTTCTAAGATAATGAGTCAAATCTCCAGTCATATTTACGTGGAATAGATAGTGCTTTGTGACTTCCCTTAAATACTCTGCTCTGCAACTGCACTGTTTGAATTGCGACCGATGAGGTTGGCAGCGGTAAACACGGCGTAGCGAGGGAAAGTCTGTGAAATATGGGTTCACCTGCGCGCGGTCTTATGGGTGCAAGGACCGCCGCGCCGAACTTTTTCGCTGGCGTCTTCATTTCGCTCTTCTACCCTTTCAATGCAGCGCGGCGGCAGCTCGAGTTCTGATGCAGCGAGGAGTATCCGACTTGTGAGTCCGGAAGCAGAAATGAAGCCTTTTTTCTGGAAAACTAACATTTTCGGACGGAAAACAGATTTCACCAAACTTCTTCAAATACGGAAAATAATCTACATGATTTTTTGATGATAATGTTAATGGAAACCTTTATTGCTAAACATACGTAAATATAATTGCCATCGTTTGTAATAATAATAATTAAATAATCAAATTAGATATCACTTTGTGTCCAATAAATATGATTTGTGTTACATTCAAAAATTGCTGATGCATCAGATAGGAATAATTATTTATTAATTCATGATTCCACCTTAAAACCTACAGATGTTTCGTAGATGTGTCAATGGTTCTTTCCGTGGATATGGTGCTCATATCTATTTCGGGTTGGCGCGCGGATTTAGGCAGAGTCTATTTTGCTTTGTGATGGGACATCCATTGTTCTACTTCTCTAGTTCATTACGACGTCAAAGTGGATTTGTAGCAGGCGACTTGTGATCAACTGCGACGTTGGCGTTCGGGGGAGTGGTTAAAGAGGCGCGCATCCGGGCGTTTAGGCAATACGTGCGAAGGGAAGAAGTGGCGTGGTTGGGCGTACGGAAGGGGTGATGAGTGTGCGGTCAGGCGATTGACTGGCATGGCGTGCAGGCGGTAAGAACGAGTGGAGGTTGATTTTGTGTGTGAGCGCGTGAATGAGGGTGGTTGATTTGATGGGTAGGGGTTTGATTACGTTGGACGACTGGTGATAGGGTGAGTGGGGTCGGGCAGAGGAAAATGGAACTAGGGATTGCGTCGGTAGAAGAGTGAAGAGAAGGGCTGAGGGATAATGTAAGTGGATGGGCGATCTGAGCGGGGAGAAGGATGCTGGGGGACTAGATGAGCATGCGGATGTACGCGTTAACAGGAGAGAGTTGTACGTGATTACCTGAGTAGGCCGTTAATCGAGAAAGGGAATGGATGGCTGATTGGGCGGGCGGGTTGGACTGAGAAATCGGGCAGGGTGAGAAAGAGCAAATTATTATGTGATCGGGCGGCTGAGTGTGGGAGATGGCGGGCAAATGATTGCGCGAGCGGCGGGTGATCGTGCGGATGGGCGGGTGATCGAACGTCGGGCAGGTGATGGTGTGGGAAGGCGCGTGATGGTGTGGAGGGGCTGGTGATTGTGAGGGTGAGCGGGTGATAGTACGGGTGGGCGAGTGTTGGTGCGGGCGGGCGGGTAATGGTGCGGCCGGGCAGGTAATTGCGACGGTGGGCGGGTAATAGTGCGGGTGGGCGGGGGATGGTGCGAGCGGGCGAGTGATAGGGAGGAGGGACGGGCAGGTAATTACTTCGGCTATGCCCGCGGATCGGATCCAACAGCGGTCTGTTCTGCCGGCGCGGCGCGACGCGGCGTGGCGCAGCGCTGCGGCGCTGTCTGAGTCACTGCTATATTTTCGCTGGTGCGTCCATATTAGTGTCCCCTTCCCGCTCCGCTCCGCTTCGCTCAACGTCGCCGCTGGACTTCCGCTTGCATTCGCGCGAACGCTCCCTCCGCCGCCAGGCAGCGCTCGCCGCCGCATCAGACATCGCCCCTCGCAACGCCATTTGCGTTTCCTCAAAGCGTCTAATACTACAGAAGGATTGGCACTGCGGTGCTCCAAACACTGTTATTTCTGATCTCAAGCAAAACTTGAAACCGTTTCATTTTAGCGTGAATCTCTTCTTCTCCTTTATAATTTGCATCCTCTGGGCGATAAAAGTTAAGATAATATAATAAAAATAATACTTTTATGTTATCAATAGGTGTACAACTGTGATATAGACAGTAAAATGTGCAACACCGATACTATAAACATAACTATACACACTGATACTATATACATGAACCTAGTCCATGAAAAAGTAAGAAAAATCTATTTCGAAGAGGGTTGCATTTTAAGACGCAGATGAAGTCTTAAGCTAATGCACAAGGTACGTTGGCTAGTTGTGCCGCTGTAAGGGAAGGAAATCTACTGTTTCTTCTGCCCTGTCTTTTTGTGTGTGAAAAATCACGCAGCCCTCCCCGCAGGAGTGTCTAGACGGCTGCCTACTGTTTGTCGCAGGCGCGGAGCAGTCCCGATTTTTTGTGTAGTTGAGAATGTTCTCGAACAAATTCCTACTTTCTCACAATCATTGCAGTGAACTATTTGACATTACGTGGAACATCATCAGCTATACCTCTGGTCGTGTCGAAAGACGCGCCTTATAAAACATTTAGTATTTACATGTGCGGTATTCTTTCCGCTCCCGATTACTTTTTACCGCATGACATATGGCCAAGACTTCGGTTTTCTATTACCGTTTGACTTGGTTTAATGTTTTACTATTACTTCCTAAACATTCGCGTGTTAATTTGTGACCGAAGTAGTCGCAAAAGAATCCAATGTTCGTTTATTAATGATGCTTTGCACAAGAATCGCGCAATCATCCATACACCACTAAAAATCCTCCTAGATATTCCCACAATTACTCGCGCAACGTATGCCATACTGCAGTGATATTGTACTTGACATTTTCAAAGAATATTGTTTTTCAAATTAACGAGAAAACAATGAAGCTGTTCAGTGAGACCCAGAAACTTTTACGATTTGAGAAATAATTAAACGAATCAATGTGTGTTGTAATAGTTATTTATCATGCATAACGTTTTGGTGCGGTGGCACAGTACACCAGTATTTACTTATGGGTTAAAGTAAGATCCTTTGATGGATATAAATGTTAAGTTAATTCCGGAAATACGAGGCTTCTGGAAATTTGATGCAGGCTCACACACACACACACACACACACAATAAGAAGATATCCTTGGTGTAATAATCGAGATACTATATTTCTTACAACATATTTGTGAATTATTTCATTCTGAGGATTGACTCCCGCTATGGTAACTGATTTTGCCTCGACCAAACTTAAAACGAAACCTATGCCAACTTCATGAGTACTGGGTCTTCCCCGAGCGTCATAGTGGCAGAAACGTAATGTTGGTCACCTCTCTTCCATTTTTTAAACATTATTCTAATAGATTGAAACAGTCTTACCCAAATATCAATATCGCAACACACTCGAGGAAAACATATTTTATTATAATAATGTTCTGAGTGCTAAAAATTCTTTAGAAAACTGTTTGTGAAGAAATGTTCTTAGGTAGAAATGGCTGTGGTTTTACTTCCTGAACTTTGCGAAAACATTAAACAGTTGTTATAAAATAGAAACTGTTTGTTTGATTAAATTTGTTACACTTAAATGTATTTTATGACTTTCGTCAGAGAGTAGTTTTGTCTGTAAATTCTAAATATTGAAGTTATGCTTATTGCTCTCGGAATCGAACCACGGTATGTCGAAAACGTCAATAACAAACGTCTTTAACTTCAGATGCGAAATATTTTTTATTCACTTATTACCTGTTATCTACTTTAATTCAAACGTAGGTACTTATTGTCATCTGATTTCTTTTTTTTTTTACCTCCAGCTTGTAACTTATAGGTATTGGAGATATATAATAACTCCAATTTGTAATCACTGATCTACACCAGGCCTCTAAATACATTTAGTAATGAGGGATGCGCTCGACGAAAACCTTCCACATTTGTACACAGAGTGGCCAGTTAGATTTGAAAATAGCCGCACTTATTTTTCAAAGTTTAAAGTTTTTAAACACACCAAGTAGTGTTAACTAAGTAGTGTTTATAAGACACAAAAAGCTAAATAACAAAAATTGTATTTTCACAAACTGAAGACAACACTCCCTATCATATAACATTGCAAAATTTTTAATATTATATGTTAATGTTTAATATTATATGTTAATGGCTGGTGGGTGAATAAGGATGTTCGTCCAAGTACGGTTAAATGCAAATCGGTGAAAATAACTGCTTGACTCTTCAATTCCTATAATCGAGTGGCGCAATTGCCTCGAAAACCCTGACGCTCACGTTTCGGTGAAGGACTACATTGTAAAGCAAGAAGTTCTTAATTTCCATTTTAGCCTTAGACGTTTTAAGGGCTACACATTATTGCTAGAAAACCAGCATGCGGCTCGTGAGCCATTCTGTCTTCGCCGTTAGTACACACCAAAATTCCAGTCGCGAACTCCCGGAGAACAAATCGAGCACACTAGCCGTTGTTTCACCGTCCAGAAGACAAAAGACGCGCTCGAGTCTCGCTGCAGGGGCGTTCGATTAGACCGCGCACCGCAGACTACTTCAAGAGCCGGCCGCCAGCGCGCTGCAATCGCTGTAGCCTGTTCGCCGCCAGGGGATCGCCTTCCTTCCCTGTCCTCGACGAAGCAGAATCTGCGCGGCAGCGGTGGCGGCTGGACCGCGCGCAAGAGCGAAGGCGCCCCCCTTCCCCTCCCCACGCCTCACTCGGCCACACGTGCCCCGCCCCCCTCGCCGCGCGCAGTGGGGCTTTCGCCTGTTGACGAGGGCGAACACAGCCAAAGATTTTAGCGGGCTACTGCTATGTTCGGTAGTTTTGCGTGGTTTCTCCGATTAATTGCAAGCGAATGTAGGAGTAGTACATTAACAAATGGGCCACGGTCTGGGCGCCATATTTCTTTTCTTCTTCTTCTTCTTCTTCTTCTTCTTCTCCCTTCACACTCGATATACAAACATTACACTACCACATAGTATGTCGGAACATCAGACACGAGCTTCGATCGTGTCTCTCGTGGAGCGGTTTCCCGCTTGCAATGATACCTGAATGTGGGAAAACCCCGCAAGACGATATGTAGGTCGCCGTAGGATCTTATCAACCATGAGGGAGGACACCGCCACCACTCGCAGTAAAAACACACTACAACGGGGCATATGATCAAAGCTGTGCGAAAGGCGCTTCGAAACAAAACTAATAATTAAATCCAAAGAGGATGTGTTGCAAAACTAGTCAATATAGTATATATATTATATATATATATACTATAATATATACTTCTAACATACCCACTCTACACCAATTCAGACCACTTCACAGTACGAGGCATGAACGTAACAGCAGGTTTGGTCAAGATTTTGCTCGTGAGCGAGCTTTAAAAAAATCTCAGGGAGCAGGATCTTCAGGGTGCGAGAAAGGTTTGGAACGCCTTGACACAATAAATCACACGATGCACACAAACGAGCGAATATTTAACCATAAACTTTTTAGTGGCATTAGTTGTGAAAAAAAAACAAGATTATAGAATCACACTTTTAACAAAGAAATAATAAAACACAGATAGAAACCTTTTACAAAACCTCATGTGAATGAAGCACATATTTACTTCAAGATTGATACTCTGGACTAATTACCTCTAAACTCACTACTGGGAATTCTCTTGAAAGAATTAATTATATCTAAATGTTGTGCCATCCCAATTAACAGTCAACATGAAATCAAAATTCAATTACAATCTCTACGCTTCAAGTATTACATGTAAAGAACAAAATTTGTACAAGTGCACTACTCTAATTTTACATTTAAAACTGTGTCTGAAGCCGAAATAATAAATGTCCTAAGTAGAATGTTTTTAGGCAGCATAGCGCATCAAAACGGTCTCCTACTAGAATACTGTAATTTGTTGCCACCGTGCCTCAAATTCTAACACTTCCTATACTAGTTTTCCTGCGACGTGGAACTTGGACTATTTCCTGCGATTCCTAACTGTTACTCGGTCGACTTTCACATTTGGCCTTGATGGTTTGTGCGCTGGCGCTGCGGTGACGCGCTCGGTCCAACCTCTGGCGTTTTGTAAGAGAGACGGGATTCGCCTGGCTGCCGTCCTGCGTTGCCTCTTGCGTCCTCTTCCGTTCTTTTACGTTGCTCCGATCAGTCTTCCTTCCTCGTTGCCGCCAAGTCTCGCGCTCTTCTTCCCGTCTGCTACCGGCGCTCTTGACTACGCCCGAAGGTGCGAAAATGTCCCTGCACTTTTAACCGAATACTCGTGCAAGTTCCTCCTTGCGTTGCTACTTTACTTTGACAGCTAGAACTTTTTAATGTTTCCCTCACAACGGGCAACTTTTACTTCCCCTGGTTGTTAATCTGAAGAAACACTACTTATCTGCAACTATCTCGCGAACGGACTAACTAGAATCGTCTGGTTCTGACGTCGAATACTCCTACCTAGTAGTCGTGCGCGGCAAACAATATCTTAATGTTCTAAGCGAAAATGTTGACCTCGTCGACGGTGATCAAAGAGCAGTTGCTTACTCGACTCGCGTGATGGCAGAAAAGAGCATTCCGCTTGCGGGTTCGCCGTATTATGGCGCGGCGCTGGGGAAAATTTTCGTGGTAAGGGCGGCTACTTCCCTCTCTTAAACCTTCACAGGAAACATTACTGCAAGTTCGCATTCGTAGTACGGGCAACGGATACCACAGCCGGGCGCGTTTAAGTCCTCTGCTTACGCGTCTGTCTATTCCTCGCTGCTTCCCGCTAGTTGTTCAACACATCGAGACGGTGGTGTTATGGCTTGACAATCCATAAACCAACATTGCCTCTCCTTCTCTCTTAAGATTTCTTTGCCCTCGAATAAAAATCTTAAAAGGGCCTGAAATTATAAAAATTATAATCGCCGACAACTTCTCCACTCTGATTAATGGTCTGGCACATTCGAAGCAATTATACTCTGAATCATACGGGCTTCGTATAAACTGAACAATTTAGCAAATAATCTTCAATCTATCAGAATTTTGATTTTTCCACTCCATACATGGATATGCCTCCTGTCAATTTCAGTAATCGACGCTTTTCTTGGTTCGGTTTAAATGTTTAATTTGTCCTCATCTTCCAAGATTTGACACTTATGTTTTTTCACTCTTTATCTCCCTCTAACACATCTCTCTTACTTTTCCTTAGCTTCATCTTCCTCCCTCATCCGCTTTCTTACTTCTTCTGCTTTTCTTTCTTACGTCTGCTTTCTTTTCTCGTCTGCTTTCCCTTTCTTTTGTCTAACTTTCCTTTCTTTTCTGCTCTGCTTCCTTCTTCACAAACTTGGTTGGTGTACGCTGTAGTTGCTTTCCGAATAACTCCCTCTTGCGAATCAACTCATTTCATCAATTTTCTCACCTCATCACGGTAGGCTACGGGGATTTGGAATAATTTTTTGGCTTTAAATGGTCGGAATCTGTTTAAGCTCAATTTTCGAAATTCCATACGCCTTTTACCGGGGTTCGTTTGACTTTTAAATACATTCCTTGACGCTTGTCATGTTTGAACAACGCGAATTTTTCTGATCAACCTCAAGTTTATCCTGCTTCCATTATTTTCCTGTTCCGTATTTCCTCGCTCTACTCATTTTCCTCCATTTCACCTACACATTTCGATTTCGCGAATTCTTACCGATTCGTCTCCCTCATACTCCGTGTGCATTTTGCGGCCTCTTCACTCTCATCTTCCTTCCACAATTACATTTCTCCGTTGATGAAAAACTTGCGTCGCCTCCTATATCAATAACAGCGCTTGTTCCGCCAAAAAATCCACTCCGAATATTAATGGGTAAATTAATTTCTGCTACAACCAAACAAATTACATCGCACACTTTTTCCTTAATTTACTTCAGTAATACTTGCTTCTTCCTGGATGAGATTTTCCGCCCCCCATGGCATCTATCCATTCGAGGTATTATTTTGGTCGTAATTCTAAAACGTTTAGTTTCTTCTCCCGAAGCTCTTCAATACAATTCTTCTGATATCAACAGATTTAATTGAATCCTGGTTCGACTAACGCCTTACATATGCACATCTGCGCAACTAATTTCGATTACGGGACCATTTCTTCCCCCTTTCTTGCACTTCCATTTTCCCATAAATTCCTTTCATCATTCGTAATTCCGTTTGCAGTTACAAGGATTCGCGTGTTTGTCGTAATACATTGTTCGATTTGGGACCCCTCTTCAACTCGAACTTGGCGTGTTCCCGCCCATTCGATTTCTAGTACAGTTTCATTTCGCCGGACTCCGCGCCTTTGCCCGTTGAAACCGGTCCACGTTTCTGCTACTCGCTCGGGTACGTCGCCGTCGTGTCCTTGACTGCGGCGTCTCGCCCAGCCTGCCGTCTCAGCAATTTGCTGCATCTCCGTCCTTGCCTATGTTGTCTGAACTCCTCCTTGAATTTTGTTCCTGCTTTCGTTGTTGCTGATGAACTGCCGTGTCTTGGAATTACTTGCATCCGCGGTTGATATTTGATTTTGTTGCGTTTCAGTGTTTGGTTCATGATATTTTCAAAATGCTATAATCGTAGTTGCCCGTAATAAAACTTGGATTTTTACTACCGGTCTTTTACATCTACGTGCCGTAACAGTTCGTTGGCTTAACGGGAAATCGTCTCGTGAGGATGCAAATTATTTCTTCATGCGACAACGGGAGGAACGACAACATTTTCAAAAGCCCATTTTTTTCGTGCTGCGTAGTTCTCGCATGTTGTTCCGTCCTGGAAATTACGGTAATATTCCGCTCATTTAATCGAAATCCTAAATTCATTTGCTGTTCCCTGTTGCCCAGTATAACGGGTCTAGGAACCTAACTACAAATTCATCAAAGACGAAATTTGGCATTGGCATGAACGTTTTTCTAACCACGGCTTTTGCATTGCCTTCTAGCGACTGTGTAATAATAATGTCTTGTGTCTTCGCGGACATTTGACGTACGAAATAAGCTCTGTAAATGCTTTAATGAAAGCATTCGGCATTTTCATTTGGTTGGCCTTGAGAACCTGAGTGATGCGCGGCACATTGATATTGCCTCCTCGGCATGGCTCCCGCCTTCTATTTTAGTTTCTGCTAATTCCCGCAGTTTCTAATCTTCGTTCTTGTTCTGCTAGGTTCCTGTATTACTTGCGCTGCGACTTGTCGCTTCGCATTCGCACTGATTTCGGTAACCCTTCTGCTGCGAACTTTCTGTACTTCATTCTGTATTTTGTACCAAAACGTGTTCTATTCTCTTCATCATTCTTTTCGATTTCAGTAGATATGAATGCGAATTCTCGCCCCCGACTTGCGTGCATGCCCTTTCCTCATTAACTGAGTGCATGTTGCTACTTGCACAAGCGTCTGCTTCCCGGAGTTCGTCGCATTTAAACAACTACACTTCTGATCATCATATGACTGTTGGAACTGGCTCAGGAATTTTCGTTAAAAAGCCATTGTTTGGTGTCATCAATTTTTTCTGCTAATTTTTGCACTTGCTCCTCTGATTCTTCGCGACTTGTTCTTTGATTTCTGCTGCTAGTCTTTTGGCGCCTTGCTCCTCTGATTTTCGCGGACCTGTTCTTGTAATTTGTGTTAGTTTTGTCTTGATCCCTCTAGATTTTCGCGATTGTTTCTTATAATTTCTTGCTGCTAATTTTTTGCGACTCGTGTCTTGTGGTTTCCCTCGGAATAATTTTCGACCTTGATTTTTCTAACTTGTTGTGCGAGGGTTCGCGCAAAATTCCCTAATACGCCTGCCATTAATGTCTCATCTGAATATTTCTTCTGTGTGTTGGCGATGGTTGTTTTCTGGCGTAAGTCTCTGCTGATTCAGTGCGATCGCGCGGTCGGCTCACAGACGTATATCCCTCTGTCGTGCAAACCTAAATTTTCCCTACCTACGAAGTACTTCGTCCCTCTCCGTGTCGGCAACCTCACTGTCTCGTCACTCCTGATCTGACTAGGTTCACTATATTCTGACTACCTGCCATACTAACGGTGTTTGCGTCTGCCTTGTACTCTTAACTGAATGTCACTCCCTTCCAAAAATAAAAATAAAATATAATTCACAATGCAATACACTACAAAACACTTCACTGTAGCACGCAGAAAACGACTGGCTGAAAAGACACAGTAACAGCCTAATTTAAGCCACTAAAGTGCTCGTTTATCGTGTTAGGGTTCTGCCTTTGCTTGCTCGCATTTTAATCGATCGCTGCCCACGAATTGGGCGCATCAAAAATCTAACATACCCACCCTACACCCAAACACGAGCCACCTTCAACAGTAGCAGGCATGAACCGGTAAGCAGGTTGTCAACGATTTGCTCGTGCAAGGCGAGCTTTAAAAATCTAGGGAGCAGGATCTTAGGGTGCGATGAAAGGTTTGGAACGCTTGACACATTAAAATCACACAGATTGCACACAACGAGCGTATAATTTAACCAATCAATTTTAGTGCATTAGTTGGATGACAAAAAACAAGATTATAGGAATGCACCTGTTTATCAAAGAAATAATCAAAACACAGATAGAAACCTTTAACAAACAACTCATGTGAATGAACGCATAATTTACTTCAAAGATTGAGTACTCTGGACGTAATTACCCTAAACTACACTGGGAAATTCCTTGGAAAATTAATTATATCTAAATTTTGTGCATCCCAAATAACATTTCACATGAAATCAAAATTTCAATTTACAAATCTCTCGCTTATAGATATTTACAATTAAGAACAATAATGTGTACAAGTGGCACTACTCTAATTTTACAATTTAACTGTGTTCTGAAACTAGCGAAAGTAATAAAATGTCATAAGTAAGAATGTTTTTAGGCAGGCATAGCGCATTCAGAACCCGTC
>BOPP01000035.1:702109-827443 GCA_017312745.1 Gryllus bimaculatus
TATATATATACCAATTCTTAGAAAAGCTCCATGGGGAAACTTTGTTACTTGGGGGCAGTGCTGTTAATGAAAGCAGTTTTCCTTATCAATGGCCCAGTCCGCGAGTTCGTGAGTAGTCATGAAGGCACCGGGCCAGAGTTACATTTAAATCACAATGGTCCAATGCATGTGAGTGAGAGACTCACTTTTGTGAGAAATATCTTGTTAAGTGCACTTTTGGAGATTTTTTCAGAAGATATTTTCTGCCACATTTCCACTCATTACAGCCTCGATATCGTGGGCTAAGAAAGCGTTCGGGCAGCTGCAAGTGGCCTGTACGTATTACATCTCGAAGCGAATACAAATAACTAAGACACGGTGACAAACCTGTTTACCCACATTTATGAGAGTATCTCGTAACTATAATTCTCTGATGTACTATAAGGCAAGGAGTCGCACAAGAATTTTGCTTCTACTAACCCAATTCTAAACTCGATTTAGGATACGTTTAGGTTCATTCCAAGTGACAGCAGAAGAACATTTGTCTTCTATTATTACCACGTACATCTACACATACAACTCTCTCATGATCACAAAGGTTCCACCACTTCAGCACGCCTATGGAAAAATGAAAGAATTGAACCGAAGTGTTTACTTTAATATACTCTTGTCCGCATGTTATTTTTTTCAGAAGGAAATAATTGTATTTCCTTTCCTGTTACTATCAGGTCTACCCTTTTTTCTGTTTTCTGTCCATTCAACTATAATTTTTGATGTTTCGTATTTCTGATCGTACGTTCTTAAAATTTGATAATTCTTAGCTTTACTTCATCTCATAATACACAATTTCTTACTTTTTACATATATCTCTATCTTAATTTGAACATGAATTAATACATTTTTTCCGTAGCCAATAAGACTACATCTGAATAATATTATTTTTCTCCTTTACTATTTCTTCGTACAGTAGGCGTATACAAGGGGTATCCAGGGATAATGTTGAAAGAGGCCCCGTAGTCTAAAGTAATTAAACATTTTCTTTCCGTAAATATATTCAATCGCTGATTTCCCTCTGTTGTAACATGACAATTTGAGGAAATTTTTATACAACATACGGGGACTGTACGGCAACCCTGTGTATATTATATCTCGATAATATCAAATTTCTCAATTGTATCTTTTAAGTTACAGTTTCAGCATGTGGCAATTTCTCTTTGTAGTTTATTTTATTTATTTACTAGTATAACATGTATATACAAATAAAAATATTTAATGGAAAAAGCGAATTGGATGAGCGACTCTCCTCTCTTATTTTAGTTTGAGCACGTACATTCCTCTTACTCATCTTCTCCTAAACTGTTCTTTCTATTTTAATTCTTCACCAACCCTTCACTCTATATCTGTTATTCTGTAACATGTTGTTCTTCCTTGTGTATTTTGTGTATCACAACTTGTGGTACTTGTGTATCACACTCAAAATATCCCCAACATGCAGTTTGAATTGCTCGGGGCAAGCGCTCTGATCCGTTGACCTGGGTCTGAACAGGCTCTATAGCGAGCTACGTTCTATGAGGCGACCGCTGTGATTTTGTGATGTTTTCCGTACCAATTCTCCGCCCTCGAACATGTGTGGATGCTATCTGTAAACCAATAAAGAAGAATGACATTTTGTCGTTAAAGAAAGCGTTGATTTTACCTACATAAAAATTACACTATGTCCTTATGTACCAATCATACTGTTTTGTATCAGAGCAGACAGCAAAATCCTGAAAACAATAAAGCGCGGGCTTCCGCCATCGGTGCAACCCTATTACCGAAATTGAATATATTGTAAAGTAATTTAGAAGAAAGTTAGAACTAAGAAAAAATTATGTTATATTAATTGATAATACTATTATATATTATATTATCAATAATATTTAAACTGTATTCACTGTTAGAATAAGAAACAAATGATAATGAAAATGGAGTATATATAGAGAAGTGAAGTGCAGTGAAATTTTGTGAAGTGCAGTACTCAGCGAGGCAATTGAATAAAAGAAACGAGTAGGGTAAGTGAAGTGAGAGTGTAGCGAATTGCAGTGAGGAACGGACAATAAACGTATACAATCATTGCAGTTGTTTTGTTGTGCTGTTTCGCAAGTGGTATTGCTTCTTTCTGTTTATATTTATTATTTTTGTAGAATTTATGCACATGTGAATTTATGCACATGTATTGTTTATGTATACATGTTTTTTGTCAGGTTTACTATTAACCTTTTAGCTCAGCTTTCTCAGCGACACTCCCATCACGACACTTCATTTTATTTACCGCGAGTTTGCCAGGCATTTTCCCTTCTCTCATCTCAATTCTATTAAGCTTTTATAGAAATGGCGCTCTCCCTCCCTTGGAAAGTCAGAGGTGGCTCGAAGTCCCATCTCCGCGAGTCACTAGTTATTAGAACACCCAAGACATCCCGTAGTCCCATCTTGGATAAGAAAGCCGATTTGAAAACGAATATCTCCATCAGGAAAGGGAAGGAAGTAGGGTGGAGGGTGATCCATGATGGTTGGGAATGCCCCACCATGCCGCAACACACAACTTGCTGCCTTATGGATTATAATCCACATTAATGGTGTAACACGTACTTAGCTATACAAATGCAAATGTTGAAAGACGATACTTGTTTGGAAGAAACCCAACATGTCAAACAAAAGCAAACATTTATTCTCGAGTCGGAATTCTAAAGCGCAAATCTTTGAGCTGAGATCTCTAAGCGTTTCCGTACTTTCACACACAGACACACACACTTCCATACACTACACTACCAAACGTCGGTAGGCCAATCTGGAGCCTACAGCTTTTTCCGGATGATGCGGTGCATAGCAGGGGGAGATACCTTGAGTAGTAAATTCCCACAAGTCGACGTGTAGGTCGGCGACAGATTTCACCACCTAGTCGGAATGGAACACCGCACCTCCCGCAATACTATCGGGACTAATAATCATAGCAGTTGACATCCCCGGAAACATTAATCAAATGAAAATTCCTCGTGAATCAATACATCTCTCTACTCCGACGAGCGAGTGGTCCGCCGTCACGTCTCATTGCGCTCCTCGCGGAGCGTTGACTATCCACCCGCGAGCCGCCTGCGCAGTCCCACAGCCAGGCAGCGCCGGTGCCAGGCGCGCCCCGCGGCCTGTGGGAACCGCGCACGGCCACTGTGGAGAGAGAAAGAGAGAAGAGAGGGAGAGTCGCCCGGCGCGGGCTGCCCAGTGCCCAGCGGCCGACGCTGCCCCTCTCGCCACCCGCAGGCCTCGCGCGCGCCGGCCGCGCCGCCACCGCCGCCGCCGCCGCCGCCGCCTTCGCCTCCGCCTCGCCGCAGTCCGCCTCCGCGCCGCCGCCGCTTCGGCCGCCGTGGTGACGCGACGGGCCGCGGGCGCCGCGACGCTCACAGCCGAGCCGCCGCGCCGCTTCGGTCCTCCCCGCCCATCGGCCGGCCTTCCCCGCCCGCCTCGTCCGCCCCGCCCGCCGGCCGCCGCAGCCAATGGGGACCCAAGGGGCGCTGCAAGTGCACGACCGCCACGGTAATTCGCAGCAGCAGGAGCGCTTTAAAGAGGACCTGCGGCATCCCGTTACTCGCGCCTGCGCCTTGGATACCACGGCACGGGCAAATGTTATTGCGGCACTCGACATTTCTCAAACGTGTCTTGCTATTTTAGTTATTGAGTTTTCAGTATTTTTGCTTATTCATGTGTGTAGTTCGTGCTTTTGAATTTGCAAATAGGTCTGTCAAAGTTTTTATTGCGATTTATTATTGGTGTCTGCAACTGTTTACGTTAGTTTTTGCAATTTGCAGCGCGGGCAAATGTTACTGTGAGACTCGAGGATCCACAATTCCACAAACGTGACTTGTTATTTTAGTTGTTGATTTTTCAATAGTGTTGCTTATTTATGTGTGTAGTTCGTGACTCTGAATATGCAAAGAGGGCTATCAAAGTTTTTATTACGATTTATAATTGGTGTATGCAACTTTTTGCGTTGGTTTTTGCAATTTGAGGCACGGGCAAATGTTACTGTGAGACTCGAATGTCCTTTGTTATTTCAGTTATTGAGTTTTCAGTATTATTGCTTAATCACGTGTGTAGTTGGTGACTTTGAATCTTCAATTGGTTCTATCAAACCTTTTATTGTGATTGTGTGAATTGTCGTAGTAAATCATGTCAGAGTCGTAATATATTATTGATTTTTGCAAATCTGTGCATTCATGCAATCAATGTACAGCGCAGGTAAATGTTAATGCGACACTCAAAAATCCACAATTCCACAAACGTGCCTTATTTGTTTTTGTGCAAGAAGGTTCAGAAACAATTGAATCTCATAGTTCTGGTAGATTGCGAAGCGTATGTAATTTTCAATATTATATGAGTGGTTCCATTTTAATTTTGCGTCAGTTGTTGCGAAGAGCAGACATTTTCATTATTGTTGCATCTTTACGTGTGCATTTAATTATTGAACCTATAATATTGGTTCTATCCAACTTGTTATCGTGGTTGTCGGGTGAATTATGAAGGTTATGGAATGTCAGAGTCTTAATAGATTATTTATTTCTACAACTCTGTGCATTACATTTACCTCGCGAGCAAACGTGAATACGACACTCGAGGATTCACAAATCCAAAAACGTGCCATTCTTATTTTTCTGTATACGTAAGGGGGGGTCGTAAAGAATAGGATCGCAATTAGTTTGAGTAAATTGCGAAGCTTTTGTAAATTGCAACATCATATGAGAGTTTCAATTTTAGTTTTGTTTCAAACAAGCATCTTTCATTATTAAAGCATCTTTCCGTGTGTAGTTAGTTAAATTGCATCAGCAATTGATTTTGTGCAACCTGTTTGTCTGCTTGTTGCGAGAGTTATGAAGGTTATGAAATGTCAGTGTTTTAATGTACTGTTTGTTTCTGCACCTGTTTACATTACTACTTCAAATGTATTGTGAAGTAACACACACATGAAGTATTCTTGCCGCTTTATTTACGCGCAGATATATTGAATTAGCGATTGATTCTATCGAATTTTGTGTTGTTGGGCGAAACACGAAAGTTTCGTTTAAACTATTGTTTCATATATTATTATTGCGAGTATATTTCTTTGTGTGTACGGTTAACTTGTATTTATTTACCTCTACCATGGAATATCTCGAAGCAGATTAGAAATGTGCAGCGTTATGTTTACAAAGGCCGCATTTTCCTCTCGCACCAATAATTTTATTATCATGTTCGTAACTTAAACATGGAATCGTTTTCAAGAAGGGTTTATTGTGTCACAGAGGATGTAATACACGTTGCTTTTATTACAATTTACACCCGCATCTTTTTTCTTCTTTTTTTCTTTGCTCTTTCGCTTCACAGAGTCATAGGGCAATCAAATCTAAATGAAATGGACTACACTCAATGCAGACGGAGGCAAAAGCTGGCGGGCAGGATTGTGAATGGCTAACAACGAAATTATTGCTCAGAAGCGATTGATGAAATATTAATATGCAAGTGGCCGCACAGGGATGTTTGGAATGCTTATACCGTAAACTTTTTATACTTTAATGCCGCAAAACGCTCACCTCCAGTGAAATGGGGAGTAGGATATTTTTTTTTCATTGGCCAAGAAATTTCCTTTTCTAACTGGAATTGAGCCAAGAACCTTGAAAATATTCACTGACAGCTTGTGACCTTGACTCTGAAATTGATTGACATTTTCGATAGACTTGTGGAAACTGTTCAAAGAAACCGAATGAGTGACAGTGGGTTTTGGTTCTGTCATGTGAATTTATATATAATTTCAGACTATTGCAATGCAAATTTATTGGCCATTTGAATTCTTTCCTTCACGACATTAATTTTAGTGTTGCTTACTCTTGAGCATAGACTAAAATTTTACATCAACTTTATGGCTTAATAAATCTTTGTGGAGATAAGGACCTTGACCCTAATGGAATATCGCCAGAAACGTTTTGATTCCATTGGAAATAGTGTCTGTTCATTATTTTCGACTTCGCATTTTTTGTCGACAAGGAAATGCATGCTCACAAAGAACTCTCATGGAAAATTGAAAACCAATACAGTCAAAAGCATTACAAATTTGCGTACAATTTTAGCTATGCTTATATCTTCAGATCTAAGATATAAAAATTTTTGCCGATTTCACGTAATGCATCATAGAAAGCGAAAGATTTATAAATATGGTACCGATTGAAAAGTTCCTTCAGGAGAATTATTTTCAGAAATACCAAGTGGTGGGAGTGTGCAACATACTGAAACTTTTTCTCCTCTTAGTGTTATTCCTCTATAACTACTTACATTAAAAAAGTGCATCGCATCATTCAACCATTTGAAATTGAGTGATAAATTATATTGAGGCCGTAGGCTTTAATATTGGAGATTTTCGACAATTTTCGAAAATCAATGCGAATTTTTAAAATGTTCAAAATTTTAAAGACTAATAAAAATCTTAACCAATTGTCTCCAATTCGAACCAAATATCTGGATTAGAACTCTCGGAATCACAAAGTATGTAATTTGTAAGGGTAAAGTGGGTTCACTGTTCTCTTGGGACTCTCAAGATTATCATGCTCCTCATTTCACTATTGCTCCATCATCATTGAGAAAATAATCTAGTCTCTGACCATTGACATACACATCAGTTGCTTTAACAGGGAAATTGATAATGAATAAATAACTGCTTCCGCTGTTCAAGTATAAACCGGGGTAATATATTATCTGTAATACAAGGGTAACATTTTTGGGACGGCAGCCAGTGTCATGTGGAACATAAAATTTCAAATATATTTTACGTGTTAGCGTAGTCATAAAAATGAACCTCTATACCGACGCTTAAGATACACACATTAGTGAAAAACACGACGACTTTGCGCCAGTGTGGTGAGAAATCAGAAGCCAAAATGGTACGCCGTGCTAATGTTCGTAGGAACGCAACTAAAACGTAGCTCTTCACAAAAAAATTAATATATGGTCGAAATTCAACACTGCGTCTAAAAGATGGTACGCTCTGTGCGCAGGACAATTTACGACGACGCATCTGTATGGCATTTACCCACGTTCGCGGTCTTTAGCTTACAAAATCAAGTATAAAATATTACTATCCATTCCTCGAAAAGAATTTATTTGATATACAAAAAAAACTCTGAGCACAGGGGATGTTTCCTCTGTGTCATGGATATTCCTGTTTCACCTGACACCGTCCCAAAACATTCGTCGCAGTACTTGTCATATGTAATTTTGTTGATGCCTCTTGGTCTATTAATAATTTTAGGTGGACTTTTAACGACTCTGACAACGCGTACTTAAAAGTAGGGATAATCTAAAAATGTTATATATCTTCCAGAAAGGTATCATTGAGTAGTTTAGAGCTTATGAAATATAACTTGTTACTTAGAGACCCTAAAAACATTTTATTTGCCTAAAACTAAGCCTTTACGGGCTTTACACAATGATAAAATGTGTTGCAGTGTAACGTAAGTTGTAGGTTGCTTGTAAGCCCGATTTTACATCTACATTTATATTAAGAATTTCGTATGCGCGCAGAAATTGAGAGAAAACTTAAGTATCTTATCCCCACGTGAAAGGTGTTAATAGTTTTGGTACATAATCAGGAAGTCGGGAAAATTTCAAAAACAACTAAACAGAAATGATTTTCAATAAAACTTCAAATATTTGATTCTGCTCTTCCGATAATTCTCATACTGCGCGTATCGACTAAATTCTCGTACTCCTTACGACACTGTTGGTATCGTGTGACAGGAAGGCTCCGAAAAAGAGCCTGCTCTATATTAAATATTTTCTATGAACATATTGATTTATGGAGAAGCAATGTTTTTTATATTCTTGGTAATATGTAAATAGCAATTGCACTGTATAAATACTAAACTATGTTATTGAAGTATTACTGAAAACTTTTTTGTTTAAATATTTAATTTATTGCAGTGCTAGGAGTTTTATTTGTAGTTCTTGAGAGTGATACTTTTTGGAATACTATTTTGTGTGATTTAGTTTAGCAGCACTTTTGCAGCTGCAGACCACTAGTACCGGACTAATATGCCAACTTTAATTTTTTGTGTTAAATTTCTTTGATGAAGGATTGTGTATAACTCACATCTGGAAGTAGCACACTTACGAGGCTTGGGGTCGATGTTTCTTATTGATTGTAGAAATCCATCATCTTTCCTTAGATATAGAAAGGTTGTCTGTTTGTTTTTTCACTGCAAGATAAAACTGCAGACCGCTGGCGCTCGCACGCTACGCCAAGCGACGTTGCCCCATTGTGAGCTTCTTCAAACGTCGCCGTCTGCTGAGTCTCTTTTACGGAGCAGCCACTCCAAAGGCTATTAATACCTTTTTAATCGGAAGTCCGTGGAAGAAGAAGGCCGAGGTAGACTCAGTCTTCTTGGGGGTGTGGAGTATTTACGTCTCGTGGCCACGCGTCGTGAATTACGAATGGGTCGTGGGAGAAATTAAAGACAACCGTCTTGAAAATGAATATCAGCGTGTTTAAATTGGTCTGAACTGTGTATGAAAACTATATTAATGCTGATATTGCAATCATTCCATTATATCTTAAATAAACGTGTTTCGAGATTTCGAATGTTCGCACTGTACATCTCCCTCCCCCCTCTCTCTCTCTCCCTCTCTCTCTCTCTTTCTCTCTCACTCACACACATGCACGCACGCACACGTTCTTTCATCATTTCCTCTACCAATATTCTTCCTTCCGTTTTTCTCCTTTCTTTCCTCCTTTTTTCTCCTTTCTCTACGTGTGTAATGAACAAAGTCAATTGGTGTTGGGCTTATGCCATCTTCCTCTCTTCTTTTTTCTCTCGTTGCAATGTTCTGCGATTTAGGCAGATTTCTACTTAATATTTGAGCTTTTCATTATTATTATCATTTAATTGTTCTACCTTTAAATAAACATCGTATTTTTTGTCATCACTCATCAGTTGGAATCTTGTTTTTTTTGTGATCGAATCAAAGTTTAATAACATAAGTACTGTTAAGAGGAATATTTGAATTGTATTGATCTATTTGGCGGCTTGTGAGGATTTGATTGGAAAAACATGACTCAAGCACTACTGCATACACAAGAGCCTAGATAATGAATTTTGACAACGTCCCTTGAATCCACCCGTCTTGATGTACATGAAAGAATTTCATGTTATAGCTCTTTCTATGCACTGTTATATTTTTGTAAATCGTCATCGCACGTCGACGTTAAATCAAATAGTATATTGTAATTCTTCTGTGCACTAAACATAAAAAGAGCCAATTACAACAAATGTTACTATCCTAAACAATTATCGCGTCATATTTTGCAAAGAAATATTGATACAATAAGAGCGAATCTTTACATTAAATGTAACATACAAAAAGTGAAGAATATTATTTTATTATATAGTGCATGTCGGTACAAACAGGAAAGTATAGAGCGTTCACATAGGATGGTTCCCGTTGCGCTGACACCTGCTCAAGGAACTTGGATTACTCAGCGCTTTGTGTCACGTGGTCTGTTTTGCACGTGTGACCGACTACCCGAGCAGTCCGTGGTTATCATGCTCGTGGGCAGAGAGATAGAAAAGTGGGACTGCATATACAGCCCCAGTGGAACACTTCCTCTAGCTTACTTTAACTCGTATGCACTATATCATACTCTAAGAACAGGGTGAACAACAAGTCATAGAAAAGGTACAATATTAAAATGTTTGATGTATTTTTCTCACTGACCTAGTGTGACAAAATCAAATAGGCAGACAATATCACCAAAGCAAGAATTTTTTTAAAACGAGAATCTCTGAATAGTTACTCCGTTATATCCCTTAGTTCAATAAACAGTATCAGTAGAATGGCACAGAACATGCATTATACAAAAAAAGTTGAAGTACATCACAACTTCCCCTAGAATACTCCATCGTAATGAAAACAGCTTTATGAAACGATCACGATAGAGAAAAACGTGTCTTCACCAGCGGTAGAAGTGATGTGGTTTTCTCTCATAAGGAGGATCCTTGCTGGGGTTTCTTCTGTGCTATGCTCACATTATTTCCTTATGAAGAATTTTGCCTGAAAAGGCAGATCGGGCTATCTTTGCTGAGCCTCGTTCCTTCAGTTTCATTAATCCGTGCTGGCTGAGCGCTGATTCCACGCGACGACTTGTCTTCAACTTTGGAAAAATTAATTTGATCTGAAGAATACAGAATGATTCAAAAATCAAGACGAAAATGTGATAAACGTTACATTTTTTTACAACAAATTCAAAACTGTTTTGAGGTTTTTCTACGTTTATATACGGAGATATAAATTAAAGTTTATACTGATTAAAGAAGCAATTCGAAGTTTCCAAGATTATAGCTTTTTGAAGACCTTCTGGTATTAGTACAGTGCATTAATTATAGATTTTAATGTTTCAGATTTCTGCTAACGCGTAATCTCGTATGAGAGATATTTGCAATAATACATTTCATAATAAACAGTGCAAAAGGATGTAAGAAAATTTGACGGTACGCTGATTTTACCCTGTTCAAAATTTGACGGTGATTTGAAATACGCTGATTACCTTTCGAAAGATTTCATAACGCGATCTAGGTTACTGCCAAAAATTCGCCACTGTCGGGACTCGAACCTAACGATCTCCTAGTAAGACTCGCGACATAGTCAACGGTAATGTGTCTCTGAGCTTACTCACCTGACTTGCGGCTTAGCGAATTGAGGCTTTCCCTCGCGTAGAGCCCACAGTAACTTTCAACAATGAAGAATATCCCGACATCAAAGATCAACAACCCTAGTGATTTTTATAGGGTCATAAAAATTCATTGTTTACGCGGAAGACGTTTCGGATGACATGAAACTGAAACTGACAGTAGAATATGCGTGAAAAATCACTTGCAATGACATAATATACTCTGGAGCAATTATCCTTAATGAAAAGAGCGGAAATTTGCATTTCACGGCCTGTTATTTTGAACATTTTTGATGAAGACACCGTAGAAGTTCCCAGTTTATTCCTTTATTTTTTATTAATTTACTTCCTTATTTATTACACCAGTTACAATCAAAATAACTTTTTCGTAAAGAGCAACATTTCTGCAATAAAATAAGCATGAGTTTGGGATTTTTTAATGATAAAGACATTTTGTCAGAAGTGAAGTGAAGACGAAATGAACGTAGTTTCCTTTGCTTTCCTTCGGCCATTTTCAATGAAGTCACATACATTGCATCATAACTAAACAAAAACTTCATTGCTAAAATAACTGCAATACTCGAGACCACCTTGCAGTTTTGGCTTCCCAACCTCTTAGTACTCGACTCGATGAGAAACAGGAATGCTCAAAACTTATACACTATTTCTGCTGATTGTTAAAATGTGGTTCTGTCGAGAGGTATTGACGGTTGTTGACTCACTGTCGTGAGTTATAAACGGAGAAAAAAGAAAGAAAAACAGTGTCAGGGTAACAACGCATTTCAGAATATTTTGTAACGGAATGTGTTCCTTGATTTTGCACTAACCTTTGATATAAATGAAAAATTATATGTCAGCGTCTATAAAACTTTCTCATATTTTTCTTTAGTGGAGAGATAAGGACTATCGTGTCTCCACTTACACTTTGTCGTTGATTGTTCTGAAAGACATGAGTAATTTCCTTGGCCAACTGCCCTATTGGGACAGCTAATCAAACTTGTTTCCTTCTTCTTTTTTACGTTGGTTCTGCGCAGGAAATTATTCCAAATATTCATAGGATCTCTTTAACAGAGATCAAACACCTGAAATTCTTTAATTCTCATCGTTGGAAGTCTTGAAATCCTGAAATCGCAGAAACCCTATCAAGTCGGTGGCAAGTCCGAGTCTTCTAGTGGGCTTTCGAAAATTGATTACCTCGGATTTAAACTTAGGGCATCATGGCCCAAAGAAGCTTGAGTTGTGGACTCGCGACTAAGTGCGCTAGCATAATGGTTTAATTATCCTCATTGTTTAATTTTCTATTAAAGTATTGTATTTTCGAAAAATTTTACTTGTCAGATGTGCATAGATTTTACCTGGAGAGTAGTTGCAAAATCCGTATTGTAAAAACGATGTGGCGATATCGATAGCCGATGTGCTGTATAGTAAAAGCTCTTCAGGATGGCTCATGCTTTGCAATTGATTGACTAATTATATTGTTTCCTGCCGTCTCAACTGCTAGGGCCACTAGTTCCGTAAGTGTGGTATGTATATCATCCCGGAGGATGACGTCGTGCCTCCGCTGGAACGTGAGGTTCGGCGTTGACCTAAATTCTGGCTTTTCCCCTGCAGGTATCTCAATCGGCGGAGCACCTCCCCAGCCAGGACAAGCACTAAGCTCCAGATTGGTAGTGTTGTGTACATACGTAAGTGTAAGTGTGTGAAAGAGGAGAGTAGGGGGCGAGTATGAGGAAGGAAGAATCGCGCGCTGTTTGTGGCACATTTGTCAAGATAGTGGCTTTGATTGGAGAAACTACGGAAATCTATCGATTAGACAGCTGAATTCCTGAAAATGGGCCACTATCGGGAATCGAACTCTAGGACCTCCTGGCCATAGCAAGGCAATTGCAACAGGTGTCGCATTGTGCCTTCTCAACCAGTTTTTATCGCGAGTTGTAGGGAAAGTGTTCCTTACGATCTTTCCGTCTTCTCTCCAACCGAATGCCTGTTGGCTCTAGAGCGAATGGGGGAGTTGGGGGCTGATGAGAAAGTGAATGTACGTTGCAACGGTCTTCTAATGGCTTGCGACCAGCGCTTTATGCGTACAGCTCAACAAGTGCTTAACGAGTAACAACAGATGTCAAACTGTGGCGGAAGCAACAATGATGGTGGGGAAATTGCAGCAGGCCGCTCGGGGCGACACGTGGTGTAAACACTCGACTTGCATGTCTGGGTCCGTGCTTCAAATCCCTGTCTATTCATGCAGAGTGAACTGAAAAAACACTTTCAATAAAAAAAAAGTTGTAAAATGTGTCTCAGTTTCCACTTCTGAGTAGGCACTCACAGGGGTTACATCATCATCTTAGGAAGCAGGTGATTTTAATGGCAACTAAACGCTTGTAACATGAATTTAGAGAATATTAATTACATTAAAAATAATAAACGTGTGAAATCCGTAAAACACGTGTCTATTCGTACATGTGGTGTGCAGTGCTATCTAAACGGACACGCAACCAAGGTGGTAGAAAAACATCTTCAATACAGGAGTTTGGAAATCGAGATCAGCTGAATGTGAGGTGAAAAAGCAGCAGGCCGTCCCGATAGTTATTGGAGCTCTGAAATTTGGTCCGCAAATTTTGTGTAAGAACATGGCTAAACTACTCAGTCATTCAAATGACAGAGAAGTAAAAGAAGTTGCTTTATTGGAAACAGACCACATTTTGCGCACAGTCTTGTAGAGGCATGGACAGCCCATAGATCTGCTCCTTAAGAAGCTGGTTGTCACCTTTGTACATTTTATATTCAACTGACTCATAACATCTTTAGTCATGAATTAGAGAAATAATTAAATTAATAATAATAATAATAATAATAATAATAATATTAATACTAATAATAATAATAGAAGGAAGAAGAAGAGAAGAAGAAGAAGAAGAAGAAGAAGAAGAAGAAAAGAAGCGGAAAAAGAGGAGGAGGAGAGGAGGAGGAGGAGGAGAGGCAGGAGGAGGAGGAGAGGAGGAGAACGGAGAAGACTGTCAATATGACATTTGAAACAGTATTTTCATTTATTGATTATCGCACTGGACGACCCTGTTTCGCCGTGGCTCTTCGCAGGCAAAATCGCGCGGCGGCCGCTGCGCCGTGTGCCGGGTGCGGGGCAGCGAGACGGCGCGGGCCGGGGCGTCGCGTTCGATCCCCCTCATTAGCCGCGCGTCGGCCGCTGCCAACAGCAACAGCCGCCCGCGCCAGCGCCTTTGAAGGGCCGCTTCGATTTGGCGCGGGCGCCGCGGGCGTGGGCCGCGCATTGTCTGCGCGCGCGGGCTTTCGGGCTAAGCGGGGCGGCAGGTGCGGCCCCCTTCCGCGTCCACGGTGCGAATTGGCGGTTTTCTTCTGGGAACAAGGAATGCATAAATTGACTTCAACGAAGATCATGTTCATTACACAGCTCGGTCTGAATGTAGCCTGAGATTGTTGTCGGGGAATTTATCTTTTTCAATTTCCTTGACGAGCTGAGATGGCTCAGGGCATCAACTGATGTCATTGATGGACCTCTGACCAAGTGGTCCTAGGGTTCGACTGCCGACGGTGGCGAATTTTATACATTTGCTATATAGCTATGACGAGTTCGCCCGCTATCTAGCTATTCTAGCAGCCGGCTGCTCTTAACGGTGGTTTCTCCGATCAACACCAGGTGAATCTCAGAGCAGTACCCTAACAAACGGGCCACGGACCGCGCGCTATCTTTCATTCCTTTTTTCCTGTTTTGTCCTGATCCCTTACATGCACTATACTACAGCACATGCCGGGAGCTTAAAGCATAGCCACACTGGGGTGATGCCCCGCTGGTGGGGAATACTTGATTGCAAAAAAGTACATTAGGGAACGTGTAAGTCACCGCCGGATCTCACCATCCATCGGGGGAAGCTTTCAACCCCCGTGGTCACATACTACACGTACGGGACTGATGACCATAGCAGTTGACGTCACGTAATCACGAAATAATAAAACAACCATCAGTTTCTTTGATTTGATTTTCAAACTGTGGAAATCATAAGGACGCATTCAGATAACATCGATGTAGATTAATCATGTCCCTGACAGGGAGAAATTAGTTTCCAACATTTTCAAACTTTAAGGGGAACGATTCCTGGCATCACGCTCGTGAATTCCCACCCCATCGATGCCATCCTCTCCGTGTACGTCCCACGTTGCTGAACGTGGCGAACATTCGAAAACTTTCAAAATACCCTTTTCCGCAATGGAATGTTGGGATTTTTTCTCCACTGTCACCCTGTGTCCTTCTTGCAAATCTCTCTTGAAAGCGGTGCCGCACCCCGCGCTGTGCAACGCATCGTTTCCATAGATACGACAGTTCCGCGTTGGGTCTCTGTTGACAGAGGGCGAATTGACAATTTGTCACGGAGGCAGGGCATTCAAAAGTCCAACAACTGAGGAATTTTCAAGAGAATTAAAGGCCATATTCACTACGCCGCACAGGCCGAATAAACCATAAGAATGACCATTAAAAGGTTTTCTTTTCCAGTGTTTTGTGATTTTGTTTCCTTTATTTGAACATGTTACGGCATAGCAAGAGACGAAATCATAAATACTGCTCCTTGTTGTGGACACGGGTCTCTAGCGGAGACAGGCCAGTACTTTTTTATTACGGAATATTAAATTCTGTTGGAAGTTTGGGACGATCCTCGGCATTCACCCGTTGATTCGTACTCTGCTTCGTACTGGCATTGTGTGATATCGTCAGATAGATAGAATAGGAGTGTAACTATCCCTGCATTTGAAACGGTGAGGTGCGAATGATTCCTTGAGTCGTAAGCCAGCGGATAAAACAACGTTCACTCATGTTCGTGAATTACTAATATGTTCGTGTTAATGCTATGTAGCAATAGAATGAATAAAATTTGATCGTGAGAAAGAGATCTTAATGGATATCAGACGTCACAGAGAGACGCCGTCTGATTTCGAAAAGCCTGCATCACTCTGAAGATCTCTAAGTGGACAACAGATTTGGTTGCCAGACTGCAACATTTTACAAATATAGAGGTTGCTGAAATAGTACATTGCTGGTGAAGCGTGTGCTAATGCAATGTTTGGCCCTTCCAACACATTTTTGTTTACAAAAAGTAATATCACGAGTGTTTTGAAATTTATCAGTAATTTCCGAAGTGCGAGTGGTATTTGAGATCATTATTTCTGGAATAAAAATAAATATATCTTATATCAAGAATAAATAAATGTTAATAAATCTTAATATAAAGAATATTTAAAAAAAGAGTATTAACATAAACACTATCCAGTCAAATTGTGCTAAATCATGACCATGTCGCAGTGATTAAATGAAAGTGATAAAAATTATCAAGTAAAATGTCTTTCATTGGTCGCGATTTATGTAATTTTCAAAACTTAATGGTAGTTTGGTTCATGAGTGAAACAATAATCTTAGTGTACCGCTAATGTATTCTAATATATTCAAGAATTCAAAACAAATCAAATAATAATGACCAGTAATAAAAAACATACAATGGTTACATACAATTGTTTACATACAATAGTTGTGAATAGTTGTGAACTTCACTAAATATTTCTATTCTGTAGAGCACATTTATTTTCCTTTTTATTCAAAATTATAGCGACTCCGTGCAAGTGTCTTTTATCGCAACGATACTATCCACTAAACATAAAACAACAAAGTGGTAGACCATGGCACTTACTACCCCGACTTGAGGCTTGTACACCGGCGGGTGCGGCTGTGCCCGTTGCTATGTTGCAACGCGCATCTTTAGCTCCCTCGCGAGCCGCCCCAGTCGTCGTTCGTGGCGGTCTTTGACACGGGCCGCGCTGCCTGCGTAACCGTGTGGAAGCGGAGAGCAGCGCTGTGTGCGAATACGTACACTTCCCGTGACCTCCAGGCGGCGGCGCGGCGGCGAGCGACCGCAAGGGAAAGTTACTCTCCCGCGGCGCCCCGCCCCTTTCCCCCGCCACGTCCCGCGCCACGCCACCGGCCGGCCGCGGATTTTCATTCAGCGGCAGGTTGCTGGCGAGCGGAGTACTGAAGCTGTGGCGAAAGGGATGAAAGTGTCTCGAAATCCCAGATGGCGTTCCCGGTAAGGGCTCCGGATCAAGAAGAAAGAGTAGGAACGGATTGATAGAAAAACGCGAATTTAGTGAGACTAGAGGAAATCATTTTTTTTCAAATGGATTCATTGTCAATTCTTTTAGTCCTATTTTTGAAATTCCAACTAATATCTGTTGACCTGACACCATCCGAAATAAAAACTAACTTCTCACTTGACTTTGAAGAGTCATTTCTTGTGGCTAATGGCTCACAAACGATCAAAATGTGACCGTCATATTGTTTGTTATTTTCTCATTTTTTACCTCTCTTAGCCTACTTGACAAATATTTTAACTCGTACATTTTTATTTTCTTCTAACGTTATAATTTAAGAAAATGTTGCATGTTGAAATCTAAAAATTACTGCATCCTTAAATTAAACGTTTAATAGTATAAACGGGTGCACTAATCATAAAAGCGTCAAAAAAGTTTCATCTGGGAGTTAAAAAATGTTAATTATCCCGGGCGCTTTTTCATTATGAGGGTACTTCATCAAGAGGAAAGAAAAAGAAAAACGGATTCAGCTAAATTCTGTGAAAAAAACATTACACCAGTAATGTTTGTAATTATTTTTATTATCCCAGTCTTTAAATTCAAATTGTTATCCGACTACTGGTCACAGTTAAAAATAAAGGGCTATTGACTTGTACGTCGTAAACATTTTATGTGACTCAAATTTTACACTGGAGACTGCCAGATTGCTTTCTAAAGTTTAGAGTGTAGTATTACAAGCTACACTCAATCAAGTTCCTTCACAAAGTCAAACTTTTGGGTCCAAAACTCAAGAAAGATTATTGTTTGTCAAGAAAAGTTACCGAATTTCGAGATTGTAAGGAAAGGAAAAATTAACAGATCAGCACATAAACATTACACTGTATGTTTTCATCGAAAGTTGACGTAGGTATTTCTGATTGTGTCCACAATATAATTGATGAAGAGGCATAATTTGGACTAATGTATCTACACTAGCGAGAAGCGCTAGCAGTCGAATTTTTACGGTCATTTTCAGTGTCTACTAATACGTAATATGATTTTTTCAATGTAACAATTAATTAGCTTCATTGCCATCATTTTGTGTTGCACAACGTAAATTTGTTCTTTTTTTATAGTTTTGAAAATCATTCCTCTTGTTCTGAAAAAAATCCCACTGAAAATGATTGCAATACTGCAATAGAGAGCGCATTGCAAATAAAAACAAAGTTCGACAAACTCCACCTTTTCATTTATCAGTTACGTTTAGCGCTATTTAATCAGTACTTTTGTCAAAACAACTGAATGAACATGACCGAGGCGACCGAAGCATTCGGGATGAGAGATCCTACTTTCTCGACACACCTGTGCGGGTCACCATTACGCGAGCTATTTGGACGCGAAAGTTCTGTTAATTGCTTGCTTACCTACTTTGGTCGTGAATCGTATTTTCTCAAATCATGATTTGTTGTGTTAATTAGGTATTCGTACTGAGTATTCATAATTAATAATCTTATTATTAGAGATGGTATAAGCCTATTTCATTTGAAAAAAAATGCTAACGTGTATTTTCTCATCGAGCCTATTACCTGATGATGCTAAATTTGAACAAGTTGGAGAATCTGCTGCAGCTGTAGTTCGAGAGATGTAAATATTACAGAAAGAGGCGAAGATCCTGAGAATGAGACGGAGATCCCAAGTCCTCAAGACGCAATGCTATATTCCCTGCTCTAGTTGGAGATATTTCGGAAAATTATAGCAAATTTCATTACCATTTTTGAATTGATAATTAAGAACAGAATGACTAATAATGAATCTTTCTCTTGATATATTCTTATATTAGTATTTCTCAATTGACGTGACAAGGAAAATGAAGCTTGAGATAGGGTAAATTCAATTGAAAATAATAATGTTAGAGTTAAATATTTTTAAAACCACTGTTTGTGCGCATTGATTCACTAAAATGAATAGATTTTCACCTGTAGCTTCAACTTAAGCAAAATTTACTAAAAACCAATTATGCCTTTTGGAAAACAATAACTTGTAGGTTTGTATAAAAATATCATTTTTAATGGAATTTTGGTAGACACACAAGTCATGTGTTAATGAAATTCATTTCCTACGATGAGCCGTCAATCGCAAATGTATTTAGGACATGCTTATTTGTTTAACGACTAGGGGATTAAAATATATTTGTAATACAGACAAATAATTTAGTGCATTAAAATAACATTGTTTTTCAAAATTACCAACTACTTGATAATTCACGTACACTGCGGAACCACAGCAGCAAAAAACCCACCGTGAAATTAGAGGAAGATCTGATGCAAGCTCTAATGCTAGCCACGCATTTATGCGATCCTGTGCGGCAAAAAAGAAGTTTTGCTTTCCCCGGGAAAATTTCGAAGCTATCAAATGTTGAATGGTATTGTAAAGGAAATAATCTCCACAAAAGTTTAATGTTGAATGTCCAGTTTTTAAATCTTGACCTTTTTCATACTGCTTAAAACAACATACAAGTGACATTACAAATGATACGTGCGTAATATTCCTCTAAATTCATATCACAGGCACACAAAATTAAAAGAAGTTTTGAAACTCAAAGATTTGACACGTGTTCCCCTATGTATGTTGACGCGCTGAATCTGAAACTGAATCAAGAATTGCGCCAACGGCAGCTTGTCTTAATTCCGAAAAAACACCGTGTAACTTACATTTTACAATTTTTTGCCATTTAAAAAAATTGAGGGTGGTGCCACAATTCTGGCTTCAGATTCGGATTCAGCTTGTCAAAAAACAGACAAACATGTGTCAAGACTGAGTTTGGCAATTTTTTAAAATTTTGTGTGATGTGTAATCGATATGTGACATTAAATATATATATTGAAAATGCGTCATTGGGCAAATTATACCCACGAAGTGGGGTGACCAAACCAGGAAACTATTTTTTTGTGAAATCACCCTTATTTTTATAGTGTGCGCATGGCGATATGTGTGTACATAGCATCACATGTGTGTATAGCGAATACCTTGAAGCATCTATTTGCCTTGAAAAGTGATAGGTGCGACATTCCTGTGCGAATGGAGAGCGAGAAGGGAAGGGAAGGGAAGGGAAGGGAAAGGAATTTCGAGCAGTCGGCCGTATCCTTCACCCGCGCGCTTGTGCGTCTCGTGCCAATGCGTGCGCACCGAGCGGCCGAGCGCGTCACCTCGCGCCACGTGTCTCCGTCGGCAAAGGCCCTCGCCGCTCGCTACGCTTATTCCACACCGGCGATCGAAGATTGCCTTACCGCCTGACTTAAGTTTATACTACGATTTATTTAACCGTGCATTTACAGTAAATTAGCTGTTGTGGTTTCATCCAGTCGGGAGCTTGTGTGTCTCTACAGTGACGTCACTGTTGCGGCTTATAAGCTCATGATTGGGCGAAACCGTATCAGCTGATTTACGTCAAGTACACGACTAAATACATTTTACTTTAAGATTAGAGCCAGCACTGACTCTGCCGTGCAGCGGCCCTGATGGGGAAGCCCTAAGGGTTCGAGTTCCGACAGTGGCGGTTTTTTAATTCTAGCCAGAAAGCTACTAAGTCAAATTCAGCCGCTGTTTGGGGTAGAGTGTTAGCGGCCGGTTGCATTGATATGTAGTTTTCCGTGGTTTATCTGATCAACTCCTGGCGAATACCGGTTAGGTCTCCTAGCAAACCGACCACGGACCGCGCGCGAACTTTCCTTCCTCTTCCTTGTCCTATCCTCTCCTCTTACACACACTCTCACATGCACTACTCTACCACAAATGTCGGGACACCAGTCAGTATCTTAGTGCTTGTTTCGATTGGGGCGGTGTCCCGCTAGAAGAGATACCTTTAGAAGGAAATTCTCTTACAAGGCTGGCGTCTAGACCGGCGCCGTATCTCACCATCTATGAGAAACCGGTGTTCTCATTGTATTTACTAGTTAGTAAGTGGACGTGATGAATAATGTACGGCTCATGTAGTCTCTTACTATTCCCATATTTGGCCTCTGTTATCTTGCACGTCGGCTTGACATTCAATGCAACTGGGTCAATAAACAATCCCATATTTACCCACCAAAAAGCTCTTCTAACTTCCTTGATTTGAACATTTCAAAGTGTGGCGTCACAAATGAGTGACCTACAAAAGAATTTCATGGAAAGCAATAAATACAATACAATACAACATTTGGATTGGAGGAATGTAATTCTTAAAATGAATTAGATCCGTGAATTCGTACCCTCTCCACTGCCCCCACTCCCGGTTAGGTCTGTCGTCTCTTGACCCCTATCCTTTGCCAGTCTTCACCACTGTGAATCACCCCCGCAATTCCTCGGCCTATCCCCGCTCTGAGACCAGCCATCACACCCATCATCCCCATGGCCTGTCGTTCAGTCGTTCTGCGAACAAACTCTCGCTCAATTCACCCACTGCGCTAGGCCTTATTTTCTGCCATTCCACTCCTCTTCCCAACCTACGAAGCCTTCTGCTACCTTCTCTTCTGCGCTGTCAAACACTTTGATCCGACAATCCGCACTTTGCACAGCAACCCATTAAACGCCACACGCAGTTCTACACTTGTCAATTTGTGTACGCATTCACCGGCTTGGAAACTTTGCTTTAAAGGAAAGTCAGTGTCGACAGCGCTGAGTAAGCAATATTTACAACTTTACACATATGCGCAGATATGCGCCATCCCCATTAAACCAGTTGTGTCGTAGGCCGAGCTTGTTCCAGCGTCGTACATAATACACTTAGCCGCTCCTGCATATGTTTTTGCTGCTGCTGCGTCGTTACCGACATCCGTGTGTATCCCGCTTCCGGCAATTCCCGTTGCAGTCTCTCTCATCATCGTCTCTTCCGCTGTCCTGTGTTGAGGTGTGCCACCGCCTGCGCCGCCTCCGCCGCCTCCAGCGGCGAGACCCTGCGGCGACGACGCAGGAATGCAGGAACAGTTGCGGAACACCGCGCCGCACCTCCGCGCCGCCGCCGCCGCCACCGTCGCCACCATTACTGCGTGCGCCGCGCTGTCGCCCAGTAGGCCGAGTCTCCGATTTAACGGGTTGCAAATTAGGGATGCGGCATTGACGGCGTTTTCAAAACATCGATGTTTTAAACATCGACTTATTGGAGCGGTTTTTTTTAACATCAATATTTTTTAACATCGATGTTTTGTGCTATATTTTGTTGTGTTTTTCGTTTTCGATGTTTTGTTTGTGAATGAAAAATCCTCATTATCACAAATTTATTAAAGTTCGAATATGAAATAATTTCCAGAGATACTGCTGTCAGTTTGTTTGAACTCAAGGAAAGTTATTTGTACTACCGTCATCGATGTTTAAAAATATAGATGGTTTTTGGACAATGTAGTAGTAATATCGATGTTTTAATTTTGAACATCGATGATTGGTAATATCGATGTTCTATTATCTAGAGCAATCCTCGCTTGTCCAAACCACTCTCCCGGACTCGCAACGTTTCGGTGCACTGTCGAAAGTCCAGAGTAACTGGCTGGTTGAGTTACAACAAAATGTTCGGAAATTCAACATGGCAGAAACAATAATACAAGATAGTCAATATATTAAGATCAACAAACTATCGGCACAATTTTGCAAACCTAAAATAAGAACCATGTACAGAACAAAGAAACATTCTGGCATAACTATATTTTGGCATTGTTATCTTCGTTTGTTCTGTATGTTCAGACTTGCTGGCATTATTAAAATATAATTACAAAACCGCCAGTCCTAGCGTAGCCAATCCGTTGGCACGGTTGTCTGAAAGGGAGTTCCATAGTGGAAAAGGAGCGTTCCAGAATTGGGGTCAGGGTTCTCTATTGAAGGTGGATTGGGAAGTGAACTGGCAGGTTAGTTGAGTTGAACCATAGAAGACTTTCGCCATAAAATATATGCGTAAGACGCATGTTCATGATATCTGATGTGAAATCAAGAACGAGAAGTTTTTACTGGTCGTAGCTGTATAAGAAATGGTACGTCTCGTTTCTTATATCGTTTTATTTCTGCTCAAATCTACTTTACAAGTACTATTCGCTAGGCAATATCTATAAACCAACAAGACCTACATTCGAAGCCCGTAACAAACTTATGTTTCACGCAATGGTCACTGCTTTTTGTAGATTTTCTTAAGATGAAAACAGTTACCGCTGAGTCACAGAAAGTTCTATTAAAATTACTATTCCGTTCTAAAATACGATATTCATCTGTACGAGGAGATAAATGATATATTGTAAAAATAATTAAGAGGCTCTTAAAATTGAAAAATATGATTTTTAGTAAAGAAAATATTACCTGAATTAAGAAGAAGATCGAAAACTACTTGTGAGTTTCCAGAAAGTATGATTACAATCCTAACTTGGTGTTCGCTCAAAACAATTAAGGCGATTGACCTCTTTACAAAGCGTCAAGCATGCCAAATGTACATTGATGTGGCGAACCGCTACGTGAAACATTGATGTGGCACATCACATTCACAAAACGTAACGGGTAATTGAACATTTGAACTACTTAGAAACACACAAAATTATTGTTAAATCAATCGTTTTCATGTGTTGAAATCAAGCGACGCCGCAATATACTTTAGTGCACTACTGAAACATATCGCTGGATATTTATTACGTGCCGTGTACTTAAATGCCGTGTACTTTTTCGCCAATGCGCAGTTGATGCAAATTGAATGCCAGCTTGTATGTCCTTTGATATGAAACGTCGTGGCAGAGATTTACCGCAAACGTTTTCCAGCGTCTGGATCTGGAGCAATGTGGAACTGCTCCCCGGTTGCCCTCTTTACATAACCTTGTAAGGCGCGCACTGTGCTCCGCCACCGCCGCCCGTGGGGCTTCCGGTGGGCGGTGCGCGTGCCCTGGGAGATAACGGCCCCTGACCCGCCTGTGCCCGACGGCGCGCTCCCCAGGAACGGCTGGGCACGGCGACGGCCGTGGGAGATCGCGAGTGCCGGGCGCTGGCCCTGGTCAAAATGTTGCGTTCTGGCCAAAAAGTGTCGATAGGCTGGAATAGTGGCACAATTAAACAAAATACGAATTTTGAGTTAATGCTCTCTTCGATGTTGCAGATAGGTGTACCTTCTATCAGGATATTTTACAGAACAACATTCCATCAACAAATGGCAGAAATAAGAATGCACGAATGAGGCGTTTCAATACAACGTGAAAAATTCCAACTCATTTATCTCAACACCTCATGTTTTGAGTTTTGCCACTAGTACAGCCCACAAACTATGTAAGGTGGCCAGACGTTCCGCGTAGCGGGTATAGTGCATTTTCGTGGGTGCCCCGTGAGGTAGCGGTCAGAACGCTCGTCTTCCACCGTCGAGATCCGGATTCAAATCCCGGTTGATCTATGCAATATTTATTTCACGCAAAGCGGTTGCGCGGAAAGTTTTCACCGGGTTCTCTTGTTTGCCCTGCCTCTCATTCCACCGTTGATTAATTATCATTTCCATCGTATCTTCATAATCACCTGTCCAATAAATCAATCATCCATAGTCACTAGCATAATGACGATGAAGTGTTTTTTTCTTCAGCCTCTGTCTCATATTTTCTTAAACGTAAAACGGAACCCAAAAATGTCTCTTTCTTGTGGCTGTGTTTCCGAACGGCACAAGATATCGTCAATAATATTAAGTATGTCATAATGCACACGTTTGGCTTGTCATCAGTTCTATGAATAATGTACTGATTATTGACAAAAGTTTTTGATATAAAAACTACTGGCAATTATTTGTTTAAAATTTAGATTTTTTGCTTCCTTTGCAATTAACTCCCCCAAAGAGCGAGTATTTTCTCATGCGGTTGGGTTCTAGACAATTAACAAGAATTCCCTTCTTGTAAAAAAATTGGAAATCTATATTGATTAATAACGTGGACTACTTAATAACTACACAGTTGCAAACTTTCACAAATGCTGGGCCACAAAACAGGGCTACTTTAAAAAATCGTTTGTAAAACATCTATAAATACTGGACAAATAGTTTTAAAGAATTCTTTAGTCGTAGTGAATTATGAATACTATTACATCACATAATTTACAATGATTTATTAATTAGTGTATTATTCCTTTATTTGTTTCTAATGTCCTAACCAAAGGACATGTCAATTCAAATTGTCACTAATTGACAACAATTGACAAACTTTTCGACATTGCCCCACTTGTTTCGTTAAAACAAAAAATAAAAAGTTACATTTCCTTATTTTAAAAATATGCTCACCTTATACAATTTAACTGTATCAAGGCAACCGGTGTCAACACCTCTTCTAATACTGCTATCAAATTAAAACCAAATGCTTACGCAAATGATGTCGAGCATACTTGTGATTCGAAGATCGCCAGTTTGATTTCGGCAAGGGAAGAATTTGTCAGAAATTTACTTGAACGAATGAACATCACTGTTTGCGGCGCCAGATGGGACCGAGTTCGTAAATCGTCTACTCTGATCTGTAGTTTCCTGTTCATTTCTAGGCGTATACCGGAGCAGCATCATGGACCTTATCCTCTCACACTTTTCACCAATGATCATAGCAATTGAAACACAATAAAAACATATCGGTCAGTCACAAGAGTGGTATCAATTCCGTTATCTTAAAAATATTGAATTTTTTCCCCCAAAAAACACGATCAAATGTATTAATACTAAATAAATTGAAACTTTTCGTGCATAAGTTTTACTTACAATCGGTGGAAACATTTCGAAATCTAAATTGTGGAGGGTAATGCAGAATGGATAATCATGGTGATCACCGTAGCTTGGTCAGGGTGAAGGTCATGGTTACGGTGACTTCATACAGCGATAGCTTTTGGGGACGTGTTCGAATAGATCTATGTACGTCGAGAGTAATAGTGTTACCAGCTTAATATCAGTATCGCATTATCGCCAAGTTCTGCCTCCGCCCCCTCACTCCAACAGGTCCTACCTGCTGCCTGTTGTATCTAATATTGAATAGTATTAATTCCCTGATTCATCATCTCCCAATCTAGGAATGTATACATCAGCACGAGTTTCTTTATTGTGATCACCGTAGCGCTTGAATTGTGGACGAAATATTTGAGTTTGTGAATTTTAGCTCAGATTCACTGATGCCAGTTTTGATGATTTATCGCCATTTTTAGTCTCAACATTAACAACTCAACATAACAAAAATTCTATAAATTATCATTTGAGGACGAGCTTATCTTTTCCTACTTTAAAGTCTCTTACTATTTTTAATTAAAATAATTCTTAAAATATCATAATACTGAGGATGAAAAATTATGTTGTGAAATTATGTGGTAACTAATGCTCAAGATAAAAAAGTCCGATTTCGCCTTTACTTGAGTAAAAAATGGACAGCATGCTACTCTACGAATGTCCAAAAACTATTTAAAAGTATTAATGAAATGAGTATATTTTTGTCTTTTTCGTTCATTTTTTATTTTAAAAAGTAAGTAGTTTCAGTAAGTTCGACTTACAACGTATTAATTGAAACAGCATTTCAGAAAACTTTAATTCCTACAAAAGAGTTTCCGAGTTTACGTATTACCGAGCCTGAGTTCTAAATATTAACACATTTTCGGTGATCCAAACAGGTGGTTTTGTACAATTCCAGGCACTAAATTCGAATGTTATCCACAGGATTCTTCTGGCAACGCTGCCGAGAATAGGGTGCGTCACGAACAATGGAGCTCTCTTGTCATTAGCAAGCTCTGTATCTTACGCAATGATTTACGTTTATGCAACTTCTCAGTAATGGTGTTGCGGGTCATTATACACCGAGAAGAACATTAAATTTTTTCAGTCTGTAAAAGATCGTGCAAAGAGTTGTAGCTGATATTTTCAGTGTGTTAATAAAGTTTAACGTAATGGTATAAATTCTATAAGGAAGTTAGTTTTGCATTGTTATTTCAATGAGTAAATACATTTTATAAAAAATTTGTACTACATTAAAGAACTATATTTTAAAAAGGTATTCGTGAAATTAATGTATTTAATAAGAAGCGCTAATTTTTAACCCAACATTTACCCAACGTAGTATGTATCCATCACTGTGCTATTTGTATTGAATTCATGTGATGCTTGTTTTCTTTGGCATTGAACACTGCTGCTATAAGAACAAAAGCAAACACATATCTTTGACGAGAATCATAGGAGATAGAGGGTACTTGTAATAATGTACTTGTTATAAGTCCTACATTACCAATGACCTCTGTTGAATGGATATTTATATTAAGGTATGAATTTACTCATATTTTATTTTAGAACAAGTAATATTGTTCTGTTAGGACAATACGTTAGTTTTATATTTTAGAGTTCACATTGTACGATATACTTCACTGTCAGAGCTGAAAAGCCCTGTCTGGTGAACGATGGAGTTGGAGGTACCGTTGTCGTTTCAGATACGTAGCCGGAAACGCCAGGAACGTGCGACAGACATTGCTGAAATTCTTCTGTAAATGGAAGTTTCCCTGACCACCTTCGGTCCCGATTTAGCTGTAGAAAGTGAAGGGACCAAAGTACGAGGACAATCTGAAAAACATAGGGCTGAGTATGTAAAAAATTGTAATAAATTTATTAAATAAATATACATTGATGGAAGACAAAATATGGTATTACGTATTTCATTGCATGGTACATTATTTATATTCTTTGCATTCTATTTACTTCCTCGAACCTTTCATTTTGAAGATGAATTATATTATTGTTATCTCGTTTTCCAATTAGAAATATGTGGGTTCGATACAGTCTTTATATTTTGTTTGACAGTTAACTGTATTTATTGTTATAAATGAGCATATAAATTGAGCATTTTAAAGAATTGTCTTCGCCGACTGGAAGTTAAACCAAGATCTCCTGCGAGACGTCCAGTTGCTTTACCACTTACGCCAATAACTGAGACAATGTTAAACTTAAGGTGCAACGATAACTCACTAGTTTTAATTTTTACGTTTTAGTTGTTACCTGCATTCATGTTGTGTCCAATTCTAAACCATTTAGGTAATAAAGAGTTTCGTTAAATATCGGATTGTTCTTCTATTCTTCTATTTACCCTTTCCACAATTAATTTTTACAATAGAATTTTTTGTTTGTAATCTAAAGAAGTTATCAACTTTGAACTATCTAAAGACTTCTAAATGAGGTAATCGGGCGTAAGTAATGATAACTGTCATTTACTTTTATACAAAAGAATGCTATGATAGTGTTATCTACAATGCGTTGTACTTGCCATAACGAATGTATGAAGTTTTATTATTATGATGTGTTCTCCTCTTGAAACACCTTATGATGCAAATACAGCCAAACCCCTCGTTCGTAAGAATGTTAAAAAGTTAATAATCTTGATTTTGCAAAATCTCGAAAGTCATCATTCATAAATATACCCATAAGAATAAAATTATCTTATGTATGCGAAATATATTTGTAATACATGTTGCTGACAAATCTCTCTTCCCTCTACTAAACATTGTGACTTCCACATAATTAAGCACATTCAATTACGTAAACTTATTTCATGAATTACATTTACGGTGATAACAGTAAACACTGATGAAAATATGAATGCAGCACCTTTAACGCAGTTTTATTTTATAAATACCGAAAACACGAGTTCAAATTTCTAAACATTGAAATATACTACTGTCCCTTTTTGTGAATGATGTGTAACGAAAATAAATGTGAATGTAAATTAGTAAAATGGGCGAGGATAATGGCCCAGGTCGTTAAGGCAGTAGTGCCGTAGCGATCTCGGATCGAAGGATCGCGGGTTCGAATTCCGCCTCGGACATGATTGAATTTCATTCGTCCTTTCACGCTTTGTCATTACCATATTATGTCATCTTCATGGTTACAATATTGTTAAATATAATATTGGTCGCTAATAACCTAGATGTTGATGCGACTTTAAAAATAATTGTAAAAAAGTCAATTTGATCATTTAAATTGGTTTAAAAAATAAGTATATAGCATGTGCATCCACGAGTGTAATCTCTTTGATTTTCTCCCCAGCTACGCCATCGCATGTAGGGAAGCCCGTTGTGCAGGGAAGGAGAACGCTGTCATGTCCGCGTCATGTCGCGCAACCACAACGGGAAGCCTTTAACGCGATTTGCCGAGGGGACGGGTATTTTGCGTGTCCGCTTTCGGCAGACTTAGGGTCATCTTCTTTAGAAAGGCGACGTCAGGTAAAACACCCATTTATTGTGCTCAGTGCATTTTCCGCACTTGAATTTATTCTCACACTTTCTCATATATTTGTACACTTACCAAAACGTGCAAGACGTACACCGATGGTTGATATCTGCAACGTACAAGTTCTTGTGTTGAAATTTTGTGTGATTATCAGAGTTCTCTAATGGTTTGTGTAGATTTAGAGATTCTGAACAAGTCTTTTCAATTAGCTCGCAGCAAGACAGTGTGGTTGTTGAGCATTCTATACTTCATTGACCACCACGCCAGCCCTAGCAGCCGGATCAACTGTTCTGGCGATCTTTATCGCAAGCAAAATCCTGTCCTGGTAAAGAAAGCGTGACGAAACTGTGAGCGTACAAAGTTATTTCTCCAGACAGCCAAGGGACCAACACACAGTGCAGAACTCGATTCGAACTCATGACCATTTGTTCTGAAACTTTAAGGCGGAGATGCGTTGTAACGACCTCAGCCTGCAACGCCGGCTCTTTTATTTAACTCTCTATTGATCAAATGTTGTCGCGTTACACGCGTGTTTAATTTATCTAATAGAAAACAATGTTCTATGTATTACTTTATTAGGAACCAAGTTTGTTCGTTAATATTCCAAAACATTTTTCACCGTTTTCCAATACATTTATTGAAGTCAGTAATGTTGGATAATAATGTAAAACGTGTACATGTAAATCGTTTGCCAATAATTTAGGGTGCTAAAAGCACTCGCCACAAATTAAAATCAGCTGTCAAATGGCAGGCGTTTGCTCGTAAGCGCAGCTTTTAATTTTAACTACATCACAAAATTGCAATAGTAACCATTTCGTAAACCGCCAAGTTGGACTAAATGGCGACAATAACTGCAATTATTGATAAATGATAAATTATTAAAATATATCACGACTATTTGCTTGTGGGGAGCTATCTAACAGGTGTACCGTTACAATCAACCCTTTATCATACTGATTTCACAGAACTAGTAAAAAACACGCGTGAGTGTTCTAAAACGACTTCTCACAAACATTAAATATCATAAGCTGAATATCTCATAAGCTGAATTATGTGAGAAGTCGTTTTAGAACAATATATACGTGTAGAAAAAAATACATAAAAATTAAGAAATGATTTTTTCAGTATCAGGAGTAAGACGTTTTATTTAATTATTTATTTTTACTCCAATGAACACGAGCTGCAGCACCGATGTCCACAAGTGCTATGCCAAAGATTAGATTTATTGCAATTTATTTATTTATTTATTTATTTATTTATTTTATTCTATTTATTTATTGTATGTTATTATTCCTATTTATTTATTTACCTTTTTACTTACTCTCTTATTTATTCCTTATTTATTGTATTATTATTTTCATATTATTTATTTAATTAATTATTTATATTATTATATTTATTTATTAATTTATTTTTTATTTATTTATTTATTTATTTATTTATTTTTTGTTTATTTATTTAATTTGCTGTATAATCCACGATGTACGATCCGCCGCATCGCTGCTATCTGTTAGTGCTGCGCCGAAGAGCCGATCTGGCAGGGGACGGGGGCAGGGGAGGGCCGCCGCTTAGTTGCGGAAGGAGGTCGCGGAGGCGCCATGATCTGCGAGAGAGCGCGCGCCGCCGCCGCCAGGAGAGAGGCGGACGGTTCGCCCCAGGGCGGCGTGGCGGGGCGCTCGCTTTCCTCAGGGCGACGCCCACTCACGCCCACGCCCGCCCTCCGCCCATCGGTCAAACCTCGGTTGCGCCAGCCAGCATGCTTTAAAATATGGTTGCGTCTTCACGACACGTCCCTTAACCCTTCTTGGGCATCGAGCGTACCTGGAGTACCCTCGTTGAACGGTTTTGTCTTTTTGTCTCGTCACGTCGGAGTCAGTCAATGTTTTTTATCCCTTCAGCTCGGTGTCGTTAGTAAGCGAGGTTCCTAGACGGTTCCTAGGAATCCGTGTTGTCTCAAGTTGCTTAACTTCCGTGACTTCACGGAGCGTAGTTGAGCAATTCGGATAATGACGCCGGCACGTATTCCACATGAGATTCAAGAAATGCAGATTTCTTGGCTGTCAGGTCCATGCTTTGACGTAGGCCAAACCTACCCAATGAGCTGGATTCAGGACATCGTGGGCGAAAAATGCCGGGAGAACCGCTGAAGCAGTTCCTCTCCTCACTCGTCTCCTCCTCCCCTTTTCCCTATTCGCGCTCTGAAATCGCGATTTCGACGATTGCGTTGCGATTGCGATTCGATGCGCGTTCGCTTTGTATTTCCGAGGAATCGAAATGACAGATGTTGAACAGAAAATCCTGGAAAAAAAAACAGCACAAAAAGTAGAAAGTCACCGTGGGCTAGAAAACATTAATTCTCTCATTAACGAAATAAACATTATCCTATAATTATTAATACACAAGCCAATCAGAATTATTCTTTGGCTGGAGAACTGAAAGAATAGTTTTTGATAAGTGTGTTATGTTAGACGATCGTGGTGGTACCTTCTTCTACGAACCTATTCTTCCTACTTCTAAGCTTCAAGTTTGGACACGATGGCAACCCATCGTGTGTCCGCGACTAACCTATGGTCAGACGGGTGATCTGTCACTCTTCGTATTTCTTCACAGTTGACGAAAGTGCTGAGAAAGACTTTGGGGTGATCGAAAGGACGACAAATTAGTCCAGAACTCTGTGACGTCTGAAGAGCCGAAAGCTTTCAAATAGCGGAACTTCCAACCAGTATCTCCCTGTCTCCTTTTCATGAACCATTTCCTCAATCAGGTATTTTAGAAAGACTTAAATACCACCTATAAACTAATGAAGATAAGGATGAAAACTCTGATATGATTGTTATGTTTGAATCAAATAATTGAGTAAATTCAAATTATTGCAACCTGAAGTGAAATGATTTTTCAAATTCAACTCTTTACAATTGATACGATAATATGAGGTAGCATAATATACTTAAATGTACTCGTAAGTCTGTGTAGTATAAGGTGAGTGAGAAGGATAGGGATAAAGATGAGATTACGCAAGGTCCATGGGCCTTTATTAGGATACTGCTGTAACATTCATCTAGAAAAGCAGCCAGCAGCTAATTTTTTTCTCCGGACAGTGGTTGAATTCGACGCAACTATCTAGATAGTGTCGAAAATCCGAAATATACCGCCGTCGGGTCTCAAACCGTAGAATCTCCCTTGCCTCTGAGCCTTCTAGCTGGTGCTTAGGGTGCATAAATATAGTAGTACATTTTTTCAGTTGAAAATACTTACGCTCGACACCACTTACGTCAGCCACTGTTAAGAACGCTGTTCTATTCTTGCCTTTGCTTTTTATCTGTGGGTCTCTTCATGTATTTCCGAGATCCGAGGAACGTGTTTAGTCCAGCACTGGACTCGCGGCGCGGCGCGGCGGGGGGGCGTGACTGTCGCCGCGTGCACTTTCCTCGGCCGAGGCAGCGAGCGGTCGCCTTTCTCGGGGTCTGCTCCCGCCGCCGCTCGCGCGAGAAAGTGATCTTCCTGTGAGAATCGGGGCTGAGTCGAAAGTATGCGATCCAACGACGCAGCACCGGGGCGGCGCGGGGGCCTCTAGGCAGTGGAGACTACAAGGCCGCGTGGGCGGGGCAGCGGGAGTGAAGCGGTGGAGGGAGCTGGCGACGAAAGGAATGGCGGGGGCGAGATGGCGGGGGTGAGATAGCCAGGGGTTAAATGGTGGGGACGAGATAGCGGTGGTGAAATGGCGAGGGCGAGATGGCGCAGGCGAGGTGACGAGGGCGAGATGGCGAATGAAGGTGGCAGATCGAAATGGTGGGGGCGAAATGTCGGGTCGAGTTGGCGAGGGCGAGGACAAGATGGAGTTACTGCGGTTGCGGGGACGAGATGTTGGGAGCGAGATGGCGGGGGCAAGATGTTGAGAACAAGCCGGCGGACGTGTAACGGCGATGGTGAGATGGCGGAGGTAGAACAGCGGAGGTGACACGGCAGAGGCTAGATGGCGGGAGCGAGACCAAGACGGGAGCGAGACCAGACGGGAGCAAGACGACGCCACGACGGAAGCGAGTCGGAGGTGGTGAAATTTCGAAGAAGTGGAAGTGTGACGACTGGGACGAAACGCCGGGGGTGAGATGGCTGGGGGAGGTGGCAAAGGCGAAATTTCTGGAGGGAGACGGTAGAGGCGAGATGTGGCGAAGTCGAGGCGATGGGGACGGATAGGCCGGTAAGAGACGACTAGGACGAATTCGCAAAGACTAGGCGCGGGGGTGAGACGATGGGATCAAGATGGCGTCGGGGGCGCGATGGCGGAGGCGAGGCGCGGAGGTGAGACGGCGGTAGTGGGACAATGGGGGCGAGGCGACGGACGTCAGACGGCGAGGGCGAGAGGGAGCGAAGAGGCGGGCAGTGAGTGTGAGGTGGGAGGCGGTGCTGTGGGCTGCGGGTAAGCGGTGACTGGGCGGCGAGGCCGTGGAAAATGATCAACAGTGGTGCACCTGCTGTTCCAGTGGACGACAGGTTGTTAAACTGTTGCTGTTGGTTTGCGGTTCGGAAAGGTCGAAAAGAATAAACAGGTTGCATTGCGAATCACTGTACTGAAAGGTACTAGCTTCCAAATTTTAATTGCACTTCCTTTTCGATATGGATTATTCGAGGAATCACCTCGTATCTCTTTGGCCTTGTGGTATTCTTTTATTTTGCATTATCCCTTATCTGAACATGAGCACTACAGACAGACTTATATAAAGAGTAAACATTGGGTTACTTCGAATCCAGATAAAAATGTCTCAATGCAAAAATCCTAATATTTGTGTTGGTCGACCTCTGCTCAGTACCTCTACGATCGATTAGTACCTCTGCTCATGCCTTAGACGATCGATTCATTTTTGAGAAAACTTTGGATTTTCTCCACCTCGTAGACTTATTTCACAATGTTGCTAGTCTAAAAGACAAATGGCAAAAGTGTACGGATTTTCAATCTGTAATAATTTATAGTAATCGTTATTATGTTCTAACCATTCTAATAACAAATCCCGTTCCACTAGAGTATATATAAAGCCTTAATCTGGGCCAGGGCAGAAAAATAAATTCCTGTGTAACTAGTTATATCACTTAATTGGGTGCTATGAAACTCCAATTCACAAAACTTATGTAAAGTCTTTTGTGTGAAGAGTATATGCCACACCTGTGAGCATCTTCATGAGAGTTATCTGACAATGCGTGTCGTGCTCCAGGTACCGCAAGTGTTTTGTGTGTAGATGTAGGTGTCGGTCACGTGCGTGTCGCTATACGTGCAGTCGTGTTTTTCACACTAGGAAATATTTTTGTGACAATGTTAGTGCTGCTGTGGTTATTAAATTTTAGATTTATCTATAATTCTCATTCCTTATATGATATACTAAACATGTACTTAATATTCAGAAAGTGTCATGAGTATAATGAAAGAAAATAAAGGAAAAATGAAATACTAAGAAATGCCCAAATTGATATGATTACAATCATTCTCAAATGTTTATTCCAGAATGATATTCGTTTTCATTCTAATAAGACTATTGTGTTGCGTAGACTCTTATGCAAATGAAACTCTCATTCACTTCGAAGAGTAATTCCAAAATATGCTATGACCCAGAAAGCACAATACTCACATCCGTAGATCTTAACAGGATGTTTAGGAATCAGTGATAGGAGAAACACTATATTCTTGTAGTATTCAAACCTTCAATCTATTTTTTTTTTGAAACACAATGATTACATTTGTTCGAAGGGATTTGAATATCTTGTGAACTGTGATTTCACATTGCAGTGGAAGTGGATGCCTTTGAAAACATTACCGCACGTGAGAGTAACCGGCTGAGAGATATCATCACGTTGTTGAAATTCACTTTTTTTAATTAAGACAGCGTGTCTCCGTTTCCGTCTTGCATATCCTACTCTAGTGCGTAGTGTGTAACGCTGTGATAGAACATAAAAATATGTGACTACTTTTACTGGGAATGATATGGAGATATTGCACGCTTAACGTGTATTCGAACATTCACAGGTTGTTGTCACATCATTCGAAAACATATATTCCCACTTATCTGTTTTTAAAATGTACAAAACATTGTTTTAGATATAAGACACAATTTAAATGTACATGCATAAACCTACTCTACTTAATAAGATTATAAGTATTAATCATACATTGTGTTTAATAATACTTTTGGTATCTCTTTTCGTAGATTAATTTTAGTTAACATGTGAATTTCTTAACTACATTTAATTTAATTTCTTTTTAAATACGAAAATGTTTTTAAGAAAAAACGAGTAATGCGAGCAAACATTCTTCTGTCTGTGAAATTGCAGCCGAGACTTCGTCATGTCCGATTAGTAGTCATTCACGCTGGCTTGATTCATATGCAGCTATTATCATACTAACAGCCTAAGGCAATTTGCATGCAAAAGAACCGCGAATTGCATCACGGCAGATTGAAACGTAATTTAGGAAAGAGTCGGAATACTGAATGGACGATTTCACTCTTGTCAATTACCATTTAAACATGTGCGCGTGTAGATTCACTCTTTGCTCTCGCTACGTATTTTGCATCATATTACCCTTGGAACACTACATTTAATTTATTGTTTTAAGGCATATGATATGTATAGCTGTCTCAGAACTTTATGATATGTCAATTGAATTGGGAAAGAGAATACCTACTACTTTAAGCAAAAAATAAGTTCCAATCAATCTATTGAATATTTAAATCGCATACCTTGAAATTAGAAATCGTCACCATTCTGCTGTAGTGAAATATCGATATCACAGTTTTCTCTCCTGAAACAGCAATTTGCTTCTAATACTTTTCACTTGAACTATTTCTTTATATATTTTCGCCTTCTAGTGCCACATGAATAATTTTATTAAATTAATTATTAATTTTTAAAAATTACCCTTAACTTTATTTTGAATATTTACAAAAAATATGAATCTCTTTATTTTTACATGAATACAGTAATTGTGCGCTTCTTTTAATCTGATATTGAATTTTTTGTAAAATTCTCTTTTAAACTGGTATCTGGAGTGTTATTTACGTGTAATGCATTAGTAGATGACAATAACAATGTTTTTGAGAATTAAAGAATCTTCGAAGAAAAGGAAATGTGTGTGACTTTGGAATAAATAATAAAATAACAGCGACTAATGTGATTTAGGATTAATATATAAAATGGAAGAGATTTCGCGCCACGGTTACCGCTTGTATTTTATCCTCCTTCAATTTGCGACTCTTTTGTTGAGAACATTTTTGCTGAGTAAATCCTTTTTGTAAAACGCTTTTCTACTCTTCTAATTGTTTTAGAAAGTCAGCAAGTGCAGACTAGTAATATTAAAAATGAGTCATGTGTGTAGACAGCATTTCCCAATGGTACATTTAACAATGAAATATTTCGGGAACAGATATTTCTATTATTCCAAGTATTAAAAATGTTCAGGTGTGTTAACTACATTGCATGGCAAATATTTGTTTCTATTTGAACTGTTAATTACTGCTAGAATAACTCTGAAATGTTACCATTATTATATCTCCTACGTATATTTTTGAAAAATTGATTTCGGACGTGATGGAAGGACAATTGTTCAGCAAATTAATTTTAACAAAAACGGAGTTATCTTTTGCAACGATAAGATCCTTTTTCGAGACAAATACCAAGAAAATAAGCAGTGTCAGTATGGTTTTGACGTTTAATGAATTTTCTTATGCATTGAAATTTTGAATTAAAGGTTGGTAATTTGTAAAAATATGTTTGGAATTCTAAAATATTTGAACTTTTATTTTATCATCACAAGTTAACATAAAACAAACCAATGATAACAATTTAAAGTACATACCCAGGTGAAACAAAGACATAGTCTGCTCTCTAGAACGAAAGTTGTGATTTCTATTGTAACTGTCTTTGATAAACAGAATGGAACTAAATTTTTGAGATCACACATGACATCAACTTACGAGCAAAATGCGTTGGTAAATGCTACACTTTGAACATGTGTCGCTCAGTGGGCGTGAGCGGTGATGTGAATATGCACAAAAGATGTACTGAGAATGCGAGGTTACCGAGCAGCAGCCGAAAAGATGAGCAAAGATGCTTGGGATCGTATGGAGTGGGTGTCCGATTGTAACCGTCTTAGCATCGATTTACTAGGAAGAATCAGGAGAGACACCGAGACAGAAAGAGAAGAATGATAAGGAAAAAAGAAATATTTTCCTTCTTAAAGTAGCTTACTTTTAAGTTGTCCTCTGGTTGAGGCTGTACGGGGTCTGATTAGGATGAGGATTGTGCAGGTATTTAATTAACCATAATATGACATTCTTTTACGTGACCCCAAGCGTTTCCTCAACGGACTGTCAGTAGTAAACAAGTAAGATGGGGATCCCAGACCAAACAAATTCGGGATGTGATTCGCGCAAAGATTGTGCAGGTAGTATTTAATTATCCAGGGCTTGCCAATCTGTTACTGCCGAATGTACGGCTTGCCCTGCAGATTGCCGATTAAGGTCTGGCGGACGCTGAGCAGCGCGGCTACGCAAGGTTGTCCAGCAGCATCTGTTGAAAGCCGGCCACGTCTGCATCCTGCACGATGCGGGCGTTGGGCGCTAGGCCCGTGACGTTGGTGTAATCCACCTGGAGGGTAAACAAAATATTAAAGGAGACAAAGCAAAAAACGCAGTGGAAACTATTAATTAGAAAATATTAAATTGAAACCATGACCTAAACACCTTATTACGTATGCAAGGACTATTAAAAGGCGAGTTTCTGTCTTTTATCGTGGACATCATATGATCAAACTATTTTTTTAAAAGTGCTTTTAACTATTTTTTCATGTCTCGCGAAACGATATTTGGTATGACACACCTAAAATATACATTGTATTTCAATGGATAATTATCCAAGATTATACATAATATAATAATTTTTAGATTTAAAAAGAAACCATTATTAGTCTCTATTGTTTCTAAAAAGCACCTGGAGGTCTCATAGACACGTGAAATATACACTTAAAATACGTTTTATGTTACTCAATTTCCTTTCTAATATTTTTCTATAATACTAACTCTATACTTGATTATTAATGGTGCAGGATTGACATCAGCAGTAACCTTTATTACATGGGTTATAGTAATAATGAAACATTTTTATCTAGCACAGAAGATTTATACTAGGCACAATAATGTGCCATTTAATGTAATCCGAACACATACGTATCGCATAAGGGCGATGTGATGAAATATTGTGTAAGTCAAATATTTTGAAACTTAGATCAGTATCATAATAGGATACGTACGTTTCCTACGTACATAACGTTTCAAAAGTTCTAATAACCCATGGCCCACTATTAACGACAGTGATCAGTTTAGCAATATAAGAAATATTAGAAGAAATGTATGGCTTCCTATTGATTACTATCAACACCACTTTGTCATATTTGGCTTAGATGAAAACTAATTTTTGAAAAGTGTTTACAACGTGAGGTATTCGTGTAGTATCGTCTTATTACAATATTTCATTTATTATCAAAATCAACCAAACGGTTCGTGTGATAATTCTCCAATCTCTTCTGTAGTAAAATGTCATACGATAGTTATTCAGTATCTATTAACTTTCTTGGAAGCAAAAGTTGCTTTCAAAGTCTCCTGAGTCTGAAGAATCACTAAAGCATCGTAAAACCAGTGTTACTCAGAGGACTATAGAATATTGCACAGAGCTTTCAACGTCAACTGCAAATAAACAGTGCTCTTGTGGTTAAAGTTTCACTTCAGCATTGTAAAAACAGAACTAAACAGTATACTTCATCATAGAAATATTGCGCAGAAATTTCAACGGCAAGTGTAAACGAAAGTAGCATGAAGTAGTTCCCTTTCAGCGTTTGTTTTATTTTACAGTTCATATTGTTTTAGAAGGCCTGGGTTGGCCACTTTCAGCTTGAACCTCGATCCGTTGAAGGTCCGTCATTCATTCCAGACCATTATGCAATACGTTTCTGTGAAACTCGTGGAGTCACAGAATGACACAAACTTCCTAGCATTAGTTAGTTTTCTAATCTCTCTAACCTAAACTAACATTTTCGGTATTGCCCGCCCTCGTCTCAGCTGCTGTCTATCGGCGCCAAAACGATATTGTTTTCATTTTTTGTCAGTTTTTCGATCCCTTAATTGTAAAATAGATGTATGTCCTCATTTAAAGATTTAATTTCGGAGAACATGATTTATTGAGAAGAAAATTGTTTTCAATACCGTAGTTGTAGGAGTCACGGAAAAAGTTTTAAAGTTTTGCAATTTTCAAAAATTCAGATATGTCAACTCAACTGTGAGCTGCACCGTTCTTTAAGCGTTGTATGCACTATCCGAAGACAAAATTTAATTTTAAAAAATTGAACCATTTTTGAAAAAAAATGCCCTTGAGTCTACATGTACAGAATCCCCCAAAATTAAAACCGCTTTCAAATTCAATGAACAGTGACATCAGTCGAATCGGTCGCGGAATATCAATTTTGATCAAAATCTTGTTTATGGTTTAGCCGCTAGTGTTTTTCACAGACAGACAAACAGAGGTTTTGCTGTAAACTAATTTTTCGGTATCGCGAACCCACAACACACGGATTCTGACTACACAACGTGTCATAGCATCCAATATACTACATATAAGAACAATTATTGTGCGTGAACTGGGCTGTCTTCCTCAGCCGCGTCGAAGGCTGTGTTGCCGACGTTTCGACCACCCTGTCGTGGTCTTCCTCAAGGGTGGTATGACCACGACAGGATGGTCAAAACGTCGGCAACACAGCCTTCGACGCGGCGTCACCCGGACAGCCCAGATCACGCACATGACTCTGGCCGCGGAAGCCTTCGACTTCAAGAACAATTATTATCCTCTTTTTTTGCTATGAGTGATCTACGATAATATTGTTTTATACAAACGTTTCTGCCGAATAATCGCCTTTTTTCGCTGCAGCATTACAGTCTTTATAATACGTACGTAGTATGCAAAAAATAGAATAAAAAGCGCAGTACCTGCAGTGTGGCGCGTCCTTGCCCGTCGCCCAGCGTGACGGCCACGTGCAGCGGGGGCGAGACGCGCGTGGCGAGCGCGGGCGCCAGCGCCACCGCCGCCGCCACGGTGTCCGCCGACATCCACCGCCCCTCCGCCGGCCCCGCCAGGAAGGTGCGCTCCGCGGCGTTGAGTAGCTCCACGCCCTTCGACGGCAGCGCGCCCAACACGCGTCCTTACGCCACCCCTGCCGCACACACACACACACCACCACTTGTTATTGCAGAATGTGGATTTTGACCGTTAACTGCTTAGATCATTAATTCCGTAAGTGTAGTGCCTGTGTTTCTTCTTCGGGAGATGGTAATATTCCCCCCTTGAAGGCGCGGTCAGGTACCGACCTTCCCGTCGGCTAGCGGAGGGTTCCCTCGACCAGTTATCTCCCACCAGCGGGGCATCGCTCCAGCCTGGACAAGCTCCAAGCTCCCGACCAGTCTCCCGGCATGTGTGATAGTGTAGTGAGTATAAGTGTGAGTGTATGTAAAGGGCGCGAATAGGCCAAGCAAGAGGAAGGAAAGATCACGCAGGGTCCGTGGCCCATTTGTTAGGGTACCTCTCCGACATTCACCTAGTCTTCGTCAGAGAAACCACGGAAAACTACCAATCAGAGCAGCCGGCCAATACTATTCACTAAATATGAATTGGTATATGCACCTGCTATGAAGAATTGAAACTTTTAAACCCTTGGTTCTGACTGGATTTGTATTGCATATTTATCAGTAGTGTAGCTTGGTGTAATAACAAATTATTCTTTTCAGTGCTTACCCACCTAACGCATCCACTCTCGTTGGCTCGTGTCGTATCTATTGACAGGCCAAGACCGAGTCCACTTGTTATCTTTCCGAGCGATACTACCCTGCTCTGGGAGCGCGTGTAGTACATAGCAGTGGGTTAGCGAAGCTATTTCGCTGTGCCCACGCGGAGGCGCGGCCCGCCACCTGTTCCGCTCTCCCACCTCCTCTCCGTCGTTCCCCTCCTCCTCCTCCATCGCGGGCGAATATGGTGCGTGCGCGCCGGCCCCGACCATATACAGACGCCGCGCCTCCGCCTGCGCCACTCCGAGCCGCGCCGGGCAGCGCCGCCAGCGCCCCGCGCGCGGACAGCGGCGCTGGCACGAACGAAGCGAAACGACTGCGCGATATTCAAATGCACGAAGCTCGCACGTGGCCGACTCGCACAGTTGTCAAGAGAGGATGCGAGTGCCGGGCACACCATATCTACAGGATGAAATATTGCAGAGCAGCATGCTAAGAGTGGAGTTTTAACAGATTCGTGTCTGCATCTCCCATATATACATATCTACCTATATCTATATATCTATATATATCACATATATATATATATATCTACTATATATATATATACTTTGTTTTATTCTTTCAAGCAGCAATACGCTCTCGATTGATAGGTGTTCATTAAAACAACATAACTGTTCATTTGAACGTCAAATTACACATAATGATTAGCCAATGACTTGGTGTTCGTCTATTACTAAAAGACATTTACATCGAGCTCCTTGTTGTTCTTTTTAACTAATTTCGAATATTAATGTAATTAATAGTCTTGATAACTTAAACTCTTTAAATCCTGAATGTTATTCCTTCCTCTTCACTTGGCTTATACATTTGAAATTAGGCAATTCAAATCTCATTTTCTCCAAATACGAGATAATTCTTTTCAAGCCAGCATTTTCAATTTGTATTTTTTTTATTTTATAATTAGATTTGGTGCCGTCAGTGGATGTCATGAATGCCATTGAAAGGCATGCGTTAGTCATTAGTGCTAGAATGTTAATGGTCTGCTTCCATAAATTAAAACACTTTTTGAAAAATCCACGAGCCTCACAAAAGTAAAGAGCAAAAAAACGGAGAAATAAGAGGATATTCCGCCCAACAGTAAAATTTTAAATTGAAAAATCTAACTAGCCAAATAATTTAAAGAATTTGAATTTTAAAAAATGTTGTTGCCATATGAGTAGCAAGACACAAGAATGAATAAAAAATCGCCAGTGTGAACCTAATATTTGCTATCAATGAAAGAATATAATACAATTTTCGCAAAGGAAAGATGAAAATATAAAAATTTTCAAGTTTTCCACTTGGCGTGATTTATTACATCTTACGATAAAAAGAAATATTTGTCAATCAGAGAAATGATGACCAGATCAATAGAATGTGTGGATCCTATTTCACAAAAATGTATGTAGTAATTCGCACATCAGAAAATTTAGAAGCATGGAGAATAATAAGAAGATAATGAATAAATTATGGGCAAACAAAAACTTAAAACATTAACTATATTTGTACGAGCAAACTTTGCGTGCTTGACAAATACTGTTCTCGGAGCAAAAATATGCGGAATCTATCACGTGGACATATAAGTCCGTCTCTGAACACGTGGAGGTCTGCAGGCCTCTGGACGGGGCGTCGGGGCATGCCTTCGCGTATCCCTCACGCATTCCGCTGGCGTGGCCCTCGTCAAGGCGATTGGGTGCCTCGCGAGCAGGTGCCTGCTTGTCGTGGCGCGGGTCGCGACTGCGTGTCGTCAGCGGCGTTGACCAACCCGAACGCGGCCTCGACAGACGAGTCGAGACTTCGCAGCGGCCACTGGAAACGGATGGCTGGCGACTACACATCATTTTTGTGTCTCGTCTCTAGTGGCCTTTTTAAAAATTTTCTTTACTAATTTCAGGTCGCTTTTCATATACTAAAGTCATAGAGACCACTGTAAGTAACATTGGGGGAATACAATATGCGGATACACACAAACATCCGTGCTCTGGACGGTATCCGAACCCGCGACCCTTCAGTCATGAAGCAGCCGCGGCTCTTCAGCATTAGAGATCTGGGTTATCCAAACTAACTCTATTAATCTTTGGCCGCTCAAAGTAATTTTGCGCTAATGAGTCTAAAAGTAACCGCACTGGAATGGTGGTAGATAGGATATAAAAGAGAGTATTACTAGCAAACGTTTCAAAAGTATTCATAATACACCTTACTTTAGTATTTTCAATCTGACTTAAATTCGATGTAGAGCCGTATTTTTCATGTAGCTAATTCGTAAATTACTGACATGCCATAATGATCCCTTATTCCCTTCGTTTTACGTGTGCTCCTTTCACTGGCAAAGATTTTCCCACATAATCACCATACCAGACTTGTCGGCACCGTTGAGATACACGTCACTACTCAGGAATAAAAAATCATTTTTAAGTACTTAGTCACTGCTGTGTATATAATTTTACTTTTTTAAGCGTTCACATAAAGAGTTTCCATCTCCTGTAGGAAAAAATCAATAGGATATATTGTCCTCATTTACTACTTTTATTTTTCTGGTGTTGTCAGTTCGTTCAATGATCAAAGAGTAGTTAATAAGTAATTTTTCACGACCTAGTTTTAATACAACGAAGAAGTCCGTACGTCTAATATGATCTCCGCCCTTAAAGGAAACCAGTTTCAAACTATCCTAACGCACATTTGTTTAGTATTTTGTTCTTTTTCTCCCTGAAACAATGCGTGAACTTCGTGTGCAAATGTCCTTGGGAAGCCATGAATATAGAAGAAAGGACGGAACGGTAGTCCTTTACTTTGTAGTATGAGAAGAGAGATGCAATCGGAAGACGATTTCTCCTTTAAACGCCCCCGACGCGGGAATTGTCTCGGACGAATAACGATTGCGGCGAAGACAAAAGAAAGGGGTCGTCTTCAGAAGCGTTTCCCGTGTATGCTCTGAGATAAGATTACAGCTTACACGAAAGACGTGTCGCTCTAAAAGGAGAAAGTGCGGAGATAGATGAATGGAACTCGACTTAGAAGAGACTCTCGAAGAAAGAAGTTTTGTGAGACGTTGCTGACAATATCCTAGACAGTGGAATTCGTTCATCTGAACTAGGAATGTTCTTGACAAGAGAAAATTTAAACAGACAGAAAATTACTCTTAATAGTCATGCCCATAGAATTAAACAAACCTTGACTACTCCAGAAAATGAAGTGTCTTTGAAATTATTATAACTTTATATAATTTTATACTTCTTGGCAACGCACAGGGTGCTTTATTTAGAAGTATGAGGAATAATAATGAAAAAGTCTCAGAGACACTCTCTCTAAGCTTCAAGTTTAAAGGTCTTAATGTAATGTGGGTTTGCCTAGAGATTCGCATTTCAGTGCTCATGACCGTCAACCCAGCGCAGAGCAGGAAGAATGCGGATTACGGGTATCAGGAAGAGAATGTGCTATTATGGTGTATATCAAAGAGATGGTTGGTCAACAAAAACATTATAAAATTCCTTGCACTCTATGTTGCACTATTAACTCAACAAATGATGAATTAACAATTATTTTTACTTTGCCTCAAAACAAGTGTAGTGTAAGACCGTGCGTAAGGGAGTCTAAGTGTTTACGTGCTTTCAGTCGTTGCGTGAACTCTGGCTGGACGCAGCGTTCCTCTCGCCCGGCGTTTCCGTCTGTGAGGCTTTTAAATATGCTTTCCTACTGTGCCCTCAGCCCTTTGTGGATATAACATCTCCTATCGGTCGCAGTTTACTCGTGTGTGAATCGCTGGGCAATCGTGTCGTAGAATCTATTCAGATTTGATCACGAATTTGGTTATAAATAAGCGAACTCCTTACCAAATACCCCTACCCTCTTGTTCTTCCCTGCGGACCCTTGCTGCAAAGACGGCGAGCGGGTTGCGGCGCAGAAGGGGCCCAGACTTCGGAGCACTTGGTCGACGAGGAAGGAGGTTTCTACTGGTCAGCAGGAACGTGGTTGGCTTCCTTCGCGGTCACAAGTTAAAGATGGAAACCTGACCTACCTCTCTGAGATGCCGTACGATTTCTTTTGAAATATTTTTTAGCTCCTTGCTACTGGTCTCAGAAATATGTAAAAGATTTCTGTATCTTCGAGTATTATTACATAAATTTTGTGAATCTTAAACTGTAATAATATTGTGAAATTAAAACAACATAGTATTTACAGTTATATCGTATAAAAAAGGAAATTTTTTATATTTTAAAACTGCTATTCCGTTGGCTAAACCGTTGGCTGGTTTTGTTTCCCCCACTAATCAGCAGCCAGAATCTATGCGGGTGAGTCTCTCGCTCAGTGTTCGAAGAGTACCCTGGAAATAAATATGCGAGGATAATATTTCCACATTTTCTAAAATATTCAATAAGAGGCAATATGACCTTATTTCACAACAGTAAGTTTCTACGACACGTATGCAGATAACTCGCAATCGGCGTAAGAAGTGTAGAAAATAAAAATGATGATCATGATGATGATGATAATAATAATAATAATAATAATAATAATAATAATAATAATAATAATAATAATAAATAGGAAATCGCTATCTGCAGTAATAAGTGTCATATTTACATATATGTTCCAAAGAGCTCATGATAGTATGCATGGATATGTACGCACAGGTCGTATGTACGCATAGGTACTAATTATCTAAAAGCAGTAGGCCCAGATAACTTTAAACTTCAAAGGCGCTGATTGCCCGTTCGTTAGCACAATTGAAACAACGCTGTGCGGAGTGAGTGAAAAAGTCGTTCTGGAGAGACTGTTGGGTGCGGTGGGGGCGGAGACGTGAGCGGAGAGGGATAGGCCGGGCACTGCTGGCGCCCGGTGCTGCATCGATCTCCGAACACGTTCGTTCGACCCCCGACCGCCAGAGCGACACCACTTCCATCCTCCTCTTCTTATTTTTCCAGTGCCACTAGTCAGAGGGTTGGCGACCAAGAACAGGGAATTGATGTTTGGATTTCCTTTTTTGTCAATTCTGAAGTGATGAATTATGATTTAGTTAAACATTACCAGTCGTTACCGTTTCCTGGGAACAGTCCCCGGATTTAAAAAAAACTCCCACAAGAATCCGTTCCCAAAACGTCCCTGGATTTCATTTAACATTAGCGAATATATATTTATTATGTACACTTGTTAGACATTATGACTTAGGGTTACCAGATTTTTTCAGTGCAAACGAGGACACCATTTAAGTTATTTATTTTATTTGGAATTCATTTTCAGACGAATGAAAACAACTTCATAAAAGTGTATCAAGAATTACTCAAGATTTCTACTAGTTACCTCTCGTGTCCGTATTCTCTGACAAATATATGGTAAACTTAATTTAGGAGATGGTATGGAATTTGTAGGGGGTTCGTATTTGACTATCACTCAGCACAAAATTATTAGTTGAAACATCTATGTATTTCATTAGATTCGAATCAGTGTATTTGCGAAACTCAAAACGATGCTGTTAATGTCAAGAATCGCTTCATAAACCGATTTCTTACGGTAAAAGCGTTTTTCTATGTCTCACGTAGAAGACACACGTATTTGTGCCAATAGCGTTGTGTTAATACGTCATCATCAAATCCATAAAATACCATTTTATTGCAATGAAAAATAAATGGTGTAAAAATTAGTTTTTAGTAACCTTATGTACTAACTTGCAATGGTGATTATATGCCCTTTGACTTTTGCCCATTTGACACTTCATCTCGTTATATACGTATAAAGTGAAATTAAATTCATCTGACTTTCCAACCTTCAAATTTATTTCTATTATTTATTTTATTATAGCTTCTAGCCTACTTCCCCACGGCTCCTCTTTCATGTTTGTTGACTATTTATACGTGCTGAATTCTTAACTTCTCTTATAAACTCAGATAATTGATAGCACTGCATTTAATTGTCACCTTTTTTCAGTTTACGTTTGACATGATTTTTTTTTTAATTGCATTGATCCATCTTTTTTGTCTTCGTAAGATTTTACAAAGGATTTTCTTTTTCGGGGGTGTACATTGCCACAGCGTCTGTAAAAATAAGTTTCGTACATTCTTTTCATAAAATATTTGTCCAAGTATTATTCTCCAATGCATTATTTTAAATTGTATTTATTACTTGTATCTCTAAAAATTCTCCGCGTGTTCTACTGTTAGAAAAACATTTGCCTAACTATTTTTTCTCCTGCATGCCTCTTTCTTTGAATTTGAGGACATTTTTCTTTCTCCATCCTCGCCAAAATTCTCTCATTTGTTATTATATTTCAGACTAAGGTTTTTTGTTGTTGTTGTTTGTTGTTGTTGTTGTTGTTTTTTTAACCTTTTGAAATGATATTTACTCGCCAAGTCACAAAAAAGCGAGCTTATTATTTGGATGGCTGGTTTCAGAATCAATGTACATTTCTCTCACTTGCTTTACAGTTACATAATTGAGATATCCTTCAAAACCCTTTGAGGATCTGTGTTAGCAAGCACGTATGTCATGGTTTGTCGAAGCTCTTTGGAATGCTTCCTTTGTCTCTAGACTAGTGACATAGTCGTTTAATTGCCTCGTTACAAGCTTCAATGCACTCTGGCATTCGTTATGCAATGTTCACTGAATTACATTAGTCTATTTCGATCCATTGCGCTCAAGACTTTTCATTGTTCACCATGTAGAATCGACCGCTGTATTTCCAGTGATCACCACGCAACAGAAACCAATACCATCTCTTGGGGAGGAAGCATTGAATAAACTTGCCCCACCAATCGCCTCTCAAATGAACTAGTCCAATTTTTTTTCATTCAATTGTTTTTTGTTTAATACATGACAACCTCAAAAATCGTAAAATCAAGTTTATATCTCCTGACGTTTTTCCGCAATTGTTCCATTTCCTATTCAGCAAGAAATCTTGTTCCATTCCCTCCCGTAATAATCTGTTGCTTTTAAACGTGTTAGTCATCGCTGTTCAGTTCTGGTCATTTATAGAGGTGATGTGGATACTATAAATTGGTGACATCATCTTCCCGGACAAACTCGCATTTGCATTAATTTGGTTACACAACAAATCTCTTTCCGAAACAGTGCAATTCAAAAATACATTACCGCTATATGTGATGGTCAAGTCATTGATTAAATCGAATTTAAAGTACTAATGAAATAGCATTTTTATCTAGTTTTAGTTAAATTTCCCCAAGTTTTTGTAGGAGAAAACTTACCTAAATAAATCCACTCGATTATAGTAAGAAAACATTTTTTCAGGACATAAGTGTGAACGGCACTTCTGGGATGACCAAAAAAATTTATATTAGATAATTATGATGATGTTGAAGTAAAGGTGTAATGATAAGCAGCGGTATGGAAAATTCAAATAAACCTAGTACAAACAAGCTTTTTGTATTTTTTATTTAGCCATTTTATGTACCGTAAAGGGAAATTGGCCTCGTTAGATCCCGGGGTTCCTAATCGGTCACCCAACCAGGAACGCGCGATGTATCGAATTCGCTTAACCTTCGTGACAAACGAATTCGGCTAGCCCCGCCGGTTTTGCGGTCGCGGTCTTTCAGTAGAACCATCACAATATTCACCTGAATGACGGAGGGAACCTACGCAAATCCCGGTCTGGATGGCCGGCACGGGGATTGGACCCAGGTTCCAGGAATGCAAAGTCAACGCGCTATGCTCTGAGCCATTTCGTTTGGTTAATCAGGGTTAAACCAGGGTTACCCACCCCAAATTGAACATGGAACGAACAGAATTGTAACTCCAGACCTAGAGGCGGAAAGCTAACGCACTGCTGGGACACTGGTTTTTCGTTCCACTCGTTTTTCGTGTCTCCGCTTCCCGCTCCCGATTTTTCCTCCGGAATCCACATTCCTCCCCCGCGCGCCTCGCCGCCCGATCAGGCCAACGGATGGTGCGCGTGCGTGTGGATGCGCCGAGCACACGCAGTGCTCCAGCGGAGTCGCGGTTGATGGAAACTTCCGTTGCGCGGCGGGGCTGCCGTGTGGGCGCCCATCAACCGCTTCTCGGAACGTGTGCCTTGCTCCACGTGAGCGCACGGCGAGCAATTTTCTTCTTTCTGGAGGGTGTGATTTTACTTGTTACTCTTAATAGGCTAACATGATTCGTGAGAACTGGCTGAGATGAACTATGTCGCTTCATAGGTTGTAATGAAATGTTAGGAATCTAATGTTGAAGTGAAAGAACTGCATTTTTCAATATACGATTAACGTTCCGTGACTTTAATGTATGTCCTTTTTTTACAAAGTTAATTTCACATTATAAAATACTCTCACTTCTGTGAGAGTATTTTGTGTTCTGCAACACTAGTAGCTTTGTAACTTGTGTCCAGTAGATGTGTTTTTTGGTTTGATTCTGACAACATAGCATGCAGTGCATGACTAAGTGAAATATAATATTAAAATGTATGCGCAGTTTCACTTATAATTTGTTTCTTTTCAGGTAAGACGAGAAACTTCAGACGAACCAATGAGAAAAAAGTGAGCTCGAGTCACGTGAGTACAAGTAAATATTCTGTAAGAAAGTTTATCAGTAGCATAGGCGTGAGTTTGAGAGCAAATACAAAAATATTTTCTATTGTTCCTCAAAAAGAAGTTTTTGTGAAATATTAACAACACACTTCGTTTTGGAGGATGGATCGTTTAAAGGATAGAAGTAGTTTGTTGAGAAAACTACTAGCGGTATGGCAATTAAGTATATTAGGAATACATTGAGTTATCTGTTTACTGTCTATTGTCTTGCTATCATTTGGTCGACCAAAAGAAGTGTCAATTTCCACTGAATTCATATCTCCCAGACAATCGCCTTTGGTTTAAATAACGTTGACTTCGTGGGGGAAGTGACGCTATCATCGTAGGTCTAGAGTCTTCCTACAAGGAATAATACTAATGTCCAGTAGACGCTAATTTTACGAGTATTAAAGCGCGCTGCAGATATTTTTTTGTTTCGATGGATATTTTGTTCGTAATGAAAGTACGATGGCATGACGCTTACGACGAAAACATAAGATTAGATGCAAAAGCCTTAGATACGAATGTTTTAATAAATGGCAAGTAACCAGTTCATTGAAAACATAGCTGTTGAAGTTTTTTCATCACCACGGAATCTTTCACCATCGTTCCTGTTTTTGGCACAATGCATGATCAACAACTCCGAAACCTCCTCAGCTATCAACATTTCTCGCGCAAGTAAGTAATCGCGAAGGAAGGTGAAATTTTATGTAATAATACTACCAATAAATCAGAAGAAAATATGAATCTCATACTTTAAAAAGAGTAAAAAATGCGACCCCATTAAGTAGTAAGTAAATTGGCTTTTTTTAGCAAACTTTCAATTAATAGTAATACACCTACAATGCAATGAAGTACAAAAATATAACATTGTCAATAACAATAAGTATAATCATAATATTAATAATAAGTGGGGTCGTGATTATTGATGAAAAGAAATGGCAAATCGGCTGTCCTATGTTATCTCAATCCGAAGTAGCTTCTTGCTCAATTTAGACATCCAATCGCACTTGCACTACACAATACTAGGATCTTCGAAATAACCTTCACTGTTACAATTCTATATATATTGCTCTACAAGTCACAATAGGAATTTCTTTATATAGTAAGTCAATGTTCGTTAGTTAGAGTAATACTTAATTAACTAAGGATTACAGAAGTTTCCTCAATTAAACATCCGAGGAAAATGTCAAAAATTCATTTGGGCTAACTGTTTCATTTTGTTAAAGTCGATTTGTGAAAGAAAGTTTCCCGATATCCGTTCTCTGCGATCATAATTAGAGGTTGTGCTTGTGAAGTGCGTAGTGTTAACTGCGTGAAAAACTGGTGATAAACGTCTTTGAATGGCGAAGCCACGTCCCTTCTACAGTGCTAACTCCCACCAAAGTTTCGTCGTACCCGATTCAGGATACGATTTGTCGTGAGGATGGCGATACTCGCCTCGCCTACAATTTGACGAAGTATTAGTAGTTCAAAAAGTATTAATATGCCCTTGCCATGGACATAGAATATGCGTTGGTGCTTCAGTTATGATTTACAACCTTTGAAATGTTCGAAGCAAGGAAACCAAATCAAGAAAATGGGAAAATATAACTCTCCAATGAACATTTTAAAAATACATTCACACCGTGCTGTCCGGCAGCCTTTACTTCTCTCGTCATATCTTCAACTCATCCACTCAAGGAAATATCCAATTATCAGCCTGTCGAATCATCCACGTACACACACCGCCCCCGACAGGCCTATCTTCTCACAGCCTCCAACCAAGCAAGCCGCTTCGATATTGCCTCTGCCACCGCCGCACCTGATCCAACTACCGCCTCTTCGATCCCGACTCACACACAGCTCCATCGCTCTCGGCCCACGCGCTGCATTGGCGTACCCACCCTCCCACTGGTCCGATGTAATGGACCTACCCGTCATCCACCCTTCCACGCCCGCCCCGCTCATTACCGCGCAGTTCCCAACGCACTCGCCGACCCCGACACACACGCCGTCCCCGATTGATTGACAGTTCCGTTCCCCCCCCACACACACACACCACCATTCGCGAGCCCACATGCCTCCACCCAGCGTAGCGCGTGACCCACCCACTCCCCCGCTGTTCCGACTGTCAGTCCGGGTCTTCAGAAGAACTCCAATGCCACACGTTCCAGGAAATACAGAAGAATCCCTTTCAATCGACATTCCAGAGCGTGCGGCGAAGCTCCGCCCCTCTCTGATTGCATAAGCCCCGAGGGATCATGGCTTTCGCGCGTGTGGAGGGCGGGCGGGGCCGTGTCGATGGTAGCGACTCGCAATTAAACGCCCGGGCGGGCGGCGGCGTCCTCGCGGCGCGCGACCCGCTCTCCGCCTCCGCCGCGCCGCGCCTCCTCCGCCCCACCGCGACCTGCCGGCTGGGCGGCGGCGGTGGCGGCGGCGGCGGCGGGCCGCGCGGAGCGTTGAGCCGCGCCGTGCCGTCGTCAGTCGTGTCCGGGCGCGCGCCCGCCAGCGCGCGCTCTCTGCCCGCTGCGCCGCCCGCGTGCGTTCCTCCGCCCGCCGGCCGCCGCCCTCGCCGCCCCGCCGCCGCCGCCCTGTCACCATGGGCTGCCGCCGCCTACGCCGCCGCTCGCCACGGCACGCAGCCTAACCGGGCCGCCGAACGCCGCCGCCCTGCACGACGTCCGACTTCACGACCACATACTACGACCGTCCGGCGCGCCGCACGACGACTTCTGGGTACGTGCCTCCGTCCGCCAGAGGGGGTTTCACGTTTTTTGTGTAGGGTCACTTACGTGCATGAAGCGATGAGTGAAAGCGTGCTGGTTCGATTGCCAGTGCAGCAGCACACAGCCACCGACACGACGATGTGAAACTTGATAACAATGAATGTGACCAACAAGTGTTGAAGGCATGTTTCATGGAGTAGTATTTATACATTTGCGATTACATTGAAATGTTAGCGTGTCTCTTTAGAAAACCCGAATTTGAATCATTGTTCAAAATTTTCCTTTCTCCCTTAATCGGAATAACATCTGACCTGGTTTAAAATTACCTCGAACTATCCTATCCTGAGAACCTAGTGGTGAGGAGCATTACGTGCACAATACCCTTTTGCGCTGAACGTGATGTCATCCAGTGGCATAGCTATGAGTGCAGTCCAGAAGTCGTCCATTGTGAGCTGCACGTTTTTACAAGACACTTACACTCTTTTTATTCCTTTTTATCGCTCTCCGCTAACATTGGCGGAACTCTTCTACAGTTCGTGTGTTAAGTACTTTATGGGTAGTTTTGCTACCCGCGTCTCCGCGTGGGGTCGCATATACCCAGATAGCTTTATTGTCCGATTAAAGTAAGAACGAAAGCGTTTTGACACAGTTTCAAAACAACCTATAGCAGCGCTGGACAGTAAATGTGTCTATTTGGTGAGTTTAAAACCACATAAATGTTAAATACTTAAATGTCAATCACATTCGTCTTGTAATCGAGCCATAGGAGAAACGAATCCGGGGCGCTGCAATTTCAGCGATGCGCGACGTCAACAGGCCACATTTGCACCAACCCCGCCTACCGCGCAGTGGGCTATCTTGTTTTGGTTTTGCTAGTTGGCTGAACTCAAAACGCAAGTAGCATGATTGTAAAATACGCAATTTAATATTAAAGACGTTTCAATTTTACAAGGCGAGACCTGTTGGAACTGGAAGATATTCCTGACTGTTACCGAGGGTAACTATGAAAATTGTTTTCGCGTTGATGCCTCGCCTTTAGTGACATCGATTCTTTTAAATCGTATGTTGATATCCATTGTGGACTCCTGGCGCTCCAGCTACATCACTTAGCACTTGCCCGTTAAAACTTTTCGATACTAGTAGTTGACGAAGGAGGAAGAATCTAGTTCTTCAGTTAAAGTCTGCGGACTTTAGAAACGCATTGCTGTTTTGGAGGAAGGTTGAAAAAGTTTCATCTCGCAAGTTAATGCGTTGAAACATTATTTCAGATGGCTTTCTTATGGTAGATTATTCTAAAATCCTGATATTAAATTTTAACTTTCCTGCCAATTACTATGTGATTATTTTAAGTTTCGTGTGATTTCATTGAAAGGCGGTGGTATCAATTATATTTGGCTTTGTAGTTCACGTGCGAGTACGTGGCAACGCAGCCTGCCAACGACAAGAACGTAAACGATTTCATCGGAGAATAGTCAGCCTTCCTAGTTGGGAAGCGTGTCTGGTAGTGAGTGTTGCGCAAGGACTTGCCTATTGCAGTGTCCTGTTACTGACCATGTGTCATCTCTAAGTTCTGACTTGGCACATCATAACAATGACGCTTTTGCTGGTTTTTTTTTCTTCGGAATTAAGGTCTACTTAATTTTTATTATAAAACTTGGCAAGTGGTGTTCAGGTTGTCATTGAAAGTAGTTTTTCATGTCGTTTCGATGACACATCCATGCAGAAATAATTGTAATATTTACGTTTTTTGAGGAAGTGTGTGTAATATTTGTATTGAATAATATTTGTTTAAAGTTGCAGAATAACTAAAGTTAGTTAAACTGAAATTAGAGCATCAATAGTTTCTAAAGAAAACAGTGTTGATTGTGTGTTCAACATCAGTGTATCTCTTCCTGGCACTTTCGTAGAAAAATTCGTTCTCAGAACGAATGCTTGTTCTGTGAATTCCGGAGTTCAGTGTCAACCCAACGAAGTCTGTTTATGGTTAGATCCCGCGCGCCGTAGTTGGAAATCCGTGTGTAAACTCTGTGAGTGTTTCTTCCAAAATGGAAAGTTGCGCCGCCGTGGAACTGTCGAAAGGAAAGATGGCAGATTTGTGGGCGTCCGCCTCCCGGTCTGACACCGCGACTCGGAATGCGACTCACATCCTCCGGGGCCCCTCTGCGTCCTGGCATCCTCGCCGCCGGCACTGGCTGCCCAGCTGTCGATGTGACTGACTAAGACACATGGGTTGTTTTTTAAAGCGAAGGTCAGTGCTCCTTCTGTTACTCCCTACGCGGATGAGAGAGGGAGAAGTTTATGAACTGCAAAAGTGTGAAATGTAATGAAAGTGCCATCGTTCAGATGAATTTATGATTCGAATTGTTGAGAGAAGAGGAAACTGATTACACTTAATACAAATGAAATGTTATTTGTTGTTTTCGGAAGACAAGCAATCCAGATGATTAATAAAGGAAACAACTTTAATTCTGTTGTGTAAAAGTAGAGCAACGAACCTGCATGTGCCTTAATGAAGGGATGTTACTGCAAGGTGTAATAACGATATAAATCACAACCGTTGCTGTGCTGAATTTCCCTCGAGGTGAGGTTGTTGCTCCCTGAAATTACAATGAAATCTGGACAACTACTTAGTAACTTTCGCTAAAACATTGCAAAACTAATGTTAGAAGATTACTGTTCAATGATGTGTTGGCAGTCATTTTACAGTTTCCCAAAACCTTGACACGGTTATAATTAGACCATGTTATTCAGTAAAAACAAACTCAATGAATGTCATCAATGTGAGTATGAGAATCGAGTTAGCAGTCGTGTGTAATTACTACTGAGAGTACAACAGGTTACGGAGAATATTTTCATGATTCGCAGAGCGCGACGCTCGAGTACGTTCGCAGGAGTATCTTCTAGCGCTTTGAAACCGGTAGAATGAAAGTGATATACTTAGTTGAAATATAATATGTAGTAGAGATATCAAGTGAGATAATATGAAACACAGAAGGAAGTGCATATGGCACTCCACCATTTTCGAAATGAATGTCTGTTGACACTTCTTTCGTTTGCCCAGTATGAAGAGCAGACCTGATCTTTAATGCATCTACATATCATATTTATCCACGGAATATTCTAATATTTAATATTAAAGTGGATGAAGTCATTTAGCCCTTGGTACGCTTAATACATTGTTGAATGTATTCTTTAGGATTAACAAAATTAAAAATTGCTGCTCTTGAACAAAGTTTGACGGTTTTATCCAGAAATGCTTATGTTTTTCGTCTCAGAGAACTCAATTTAGTGCGTTTCCTGTTCCTTTATTCAAAACTACGTAGTCGTACATCGGAGCAATTTTTTACTTTATCTAAATGTTATCTACGTTCCGAGAATGGAAATCTTTTACTTCAACTATTGGTGATAGTGAACGAAAGACTAAATACAACGGTAACAACGGAGTGAGGAATTCTCTGTTTACACGAGAGGCTTGGGATATGCTGTGTTTACACGAGAGGCCGGTAGACTCTCGAAAACAACAATACTTGAAAAAACGGAAGATTCCTTTCCATTTGGGATTTCAGGATTTATGACACGCTACCTATCCCCATTTCAATAATCTTGGACACAATTTACCAAAATTTCACAAACATATTGAAGTAAAAGAAATTACTCTAAATGTCACATAGAACAGACTCCCTTAAACTTTTTGTGCACATTGACAGCTTGTCAGATCACCAGCGGCGTGAGCTTTAAAGAGCGATATCGATGGGACTGGGATGGCTAAAAGTCTAGGAAGCTGTGCTGTGCATTCTCAGTGTTAGAGTAAACGTGGGATGAAGCATTCCTCATTGTTTTTCTGCCTTCAGAGTTAAAAAGTCAAGTGACAATAATAGTTCATAGCACCCCTGTTTGGAATTGTTTCGAAGTACTTCCTAAATTCAATTTGTAATTTTTTCTCGGAATGTCTACAGTGGTTCTCTCCCGCTGACACCGATCTTTGGAAGCGTATGAACCGCCGCGGAATAAAGCAGTGGTCGTAAAATTCGTGAAGATGATGGTCGTACTAGTAATATTGGCAATATCCTAGGACCTCGGCAGTTTAGTACTTTATTATCGCACACCCAATGTAAATGATAATAATGTCACATATTAATGTAAAAATTACAAAAGTTAGGAAATTACGTTAAAATTGTCGTTTACTTTGGAACAGTTATTAAAATTTGTTTATGCATTTCAAAACAAATTGCACAAGTCTACAAATCACTTTTTAAAAAGGAAATACAGTCCCTCATTTCTAAGACACACATTGTGTAGAAACGTTCTGAAACACGCTTCCTAATATGTTCGAACCACGAAGGTTGGTTCTTTCCCTCGGGATATCACCTCCACATGCGTCTGCGAGATGTCCCAGTTCTAACACTTCCCCTCTGTCATATCTTTCTCTCTAATAACTCTCTTCAGCATCTCGCCCTGAATTTTTGGACAGCCCACTTCGGGGAACCCTGTCCTAAACGCAACGCGGGCCGCACAAACCCTAGAATTTCGCGAGCCGGTTTGGACCGGCGATTGGGCCTCGGTGCGTGTGCTGCCAGTGTAGAGTATGAACTGGCACGCACCGCACCGATGGGCTTGTGAGAGTAGGGCGCGGGGCGGGGCAGCCGGGAGCGGAAGCGGGAGGGGCTCTCCGCCAATGCCCCGCCCTCTCCCTCTCCCCCGCCCCTGCCGGCGCGTGGCGTGACCCCGGCGAGGGGAGCGGCTCTGCCTCCGCAGCAGCAGCAGGAGGAATAACGCGCACGTTGGGGCAGGTCGCGGGTGCACCTCCACGGCCGACCCCCGCGGCGCCGCACTCACAATAGTAAGCATTCATTCGTTACAGCGATTGGATCGTTATGGTCTCAGCCATTGAGCTCTGTCGTCTCTCTCCTCTATTCTCTTTCACTCTCGCCACTAGTCACCCTGTTCTCTATTTTCTCTCCTTTCTTTCCTTTTTCTTTCTCTCCTTTAGTCTCCCTGTTCTCCCTTCTATTCTCTCTCCTCTGTTCACTCACTCTCTCTCTCTCTCTCTCTCTCTCTCTCTCTCTATCTCTTTATCTATCTATCTATTTTCTCCCCCTCTGTTCTCTGTTCTCTTTTCCATTGCTCTCGCATCTTATCTCTCTTCTTTTTTCTTTTCTATTCTCTCTTGTCTGTTCTCTGTATCCTTTATTTTCTCTTTCCTCTATTCTATGACTCATCTATTCTCCCTTTTTTCTTTCCTCTCCCTTCTATTCTCTCCCCTCTCTCTCTCTCTCTCTTTCTCCCTCAATTTACTCGCTTTTCTCTTACTTGTTCACTTTTTTCTCTTTTCTTTTTCTCTCCTTTACTACTGTTTCTGTGAGTTTCTGTCTCTTTTTTATCTCTGTCCTTTTCTCTGTTTTATTTTCCACTTTTCTCTGCTTTATTTCTATTTGATCTTACAGGCACAGAGGCAAAGAATACCGAGCACTTTTCCTCTTAGAATTTCTCGCCGTGACTGACACCACAATAAAGTCTGCAACGAAAAAAAATTAGACAATAAAGGTTGAGTTGCAAGGTCAGGTGTTTCATGCCGTAGAAGAGGTTTTCCCATCCCAATGCAATTCCCAGTGCAATATGGCGCTTTCGTGAGCTTCGTCGGTGATTCTTAGGTAACGTCTCGGTGACCAACTGTTGATCGAGAGGAACTCTTCCCGTCGTGCGATCCCAATAACTTATTGACTAACCGTAAATGGATTTAATTTCCATTTAGAATGAACCCTACATGGATAGATAAAGTAACTTTAATAAGATGTAAGTGTCAAATATTATTTTCAGAGAAATTCTTATATTGAGGTTTCATTACAGTTATTTTTTCCTGATTACTTCTAAAATTCAAATCCGTTTATCTAGTGCTTGTTTAATCACAAATCAGTTGTTCTAGAAGACAATTATTGAAAGATGTGAGGCCTTTATTATTAAGTGAATGAAATAATTGGGTTCTAATGAATGAAATCTAATGAACTGCAGCATTTGTCCACACTTTGAAGATTTATCATCAGACTTCGAAAAAATTTCTTCTGATCAGTAGCTGACTCAGCTTTTGGAATGACTCATACACGCTCTGAATTTAATAATAGCTGTAAACCAAGAGTCAATCATGATTCAATGCAATTTTTGTAATAAGTCTTCCCAGGAAGTGACTGAAATGTGATGAAATGACATGTGCCGACGAAATAATAATTCTAAGTATAAATTATTTTTCGGCGTTTTGAGTTTCAGTGCAGGTATTTTTAACCCCTAATTAGTTTTCTAACATGTCTGTAGTCTGTGTAACTAAAGCAGTTGCAGAGTTTGTACGAAATATTACTATAGAAATATGAGAATTACCGAATACGTATTTAGAACTACAATGGTATTCTCTAGTACTTATACAGATTTATGGACAAGGATTCCCGAGTACTCAACTACAACTATGCGAGGATTTTCGACCACACATCTAGAACTACGTGAGTATTCTTGGCTGTTAATTTACCACTACTTGAGCATTCCCGAGAACACATCTATAATTAAGGGAGAAGTCCCGAGAACTTTCACGAACTTTGCGAGGACTAAGACTGAAAATTTATGACGGTACATGACGGTATGGATATATTTTGTGTGCTTTACTTTGGCACACATAATACGTCCATATTTCATGCGAAGCGATTCGAAACGTAGCGTATCTCGCTTTCTCCCTCTCAAGCAGCATTTACAATCTATATCGATCCTTATCGCTCGAAATTTGATTAATTAAGCGTGCTCTCGCAGGTATAGTTGAAGTTGTGACATTTCTCGGGTTTTATTTCTCCATAACCATTGTCCTCTTAATATAGTAACATTATGCAGCACTCTTGAATTTATTGCATTTATCCGTCTTCTTCAGCTAGTTAAAAGTTTAAACAAGGAAATGTTTGGTCGACTTTGCTCGCACACACAGCTGCAGCAACACCACTGCACGAAGCTAAAAGTTCGCGTATCCAGCGTGCGGCGTATTTCCAACTGGTGTTCGTAGTTTGGAAAGCACATGGGAAGGGAAGTCGTATTGACAGCGATTTCTGATGTTTAATCGCGTACGTGTGTAGATGTTGAGCCCATTGCTGGAGGCTTCATAATGTATTGTTTATAGAGGGTGCTCCATCGAAGGGAGGCAGGGCAGGGGAGGGTAAGGCAGGACAGGACAGGGCAGGGCAGGGCGCGGGCGCGTGCGTGGGCGAAGCTGGGCGGTCGATAGCATCCGCTGGAGCCGCCCTCTTTCCGCGCGGCACAACGCTCTCCGCTTTCTCTCATCTGCGCTTCCTCCCCCGCCCCCGCCCCCGCCCAGGCACAGCAGCGCCCGGGAAGCCCCTGCAATTACCCCCCGCGTGCTGAGTGGCGGCGGGGGCGGGGGCGAGGGTGCACCGTGGCGTACGCCGGCGCAGGTCGGGCGCGTTGCGAGACAGCCATGCCCAGGGCGACGAGGGCCTGTGCTTGATCTCCTCACTGTGGGCGATCAGTGGTGTAGTGGTCATATCTCGATCGATCCATGCGGGATTTGCAGTGGACAGAAATAGTTCGCGCCAGGTTTTCTAAGTATACTCGAGTTTACCTTTGCTCTGATTCCGCTGTTCCTCTATCAATTTCATCATAGGCGTGCGAGCAGGGGGACCGTGCCTCATCTCTGAATATTTCGAAACGTTTCCCGTAGCCTTCGTAATAAAACATTTTATTTTCATAAATATGATCAATTCCTGATTTCCCTTTTACCCCGACAATTTGAGGAATTCATGAAGGACATGTTTGGAAGAGACTTTCCAAGCCATCTGGTAACCCTCTAAAAGGTTCTCCACACAACCACTTCTATTTTTTGCATCATTAAAGATATTTCATTCTCCTGGTATTTTGAAAATCTGCCATTTGTAAATGAAGTAAGGGATCAGAGGGGGACAGGAGCCTAGAAATTTAGTTGCCCCTCCTCCTTGTATTACGCTGACTACGACTCTGCATATCATAATTACAAATCCACCGCAATCATTAGCCCAATCTATGTATGACAGGAAGGCTATGAATTAGCATCATAATAAATAAACACGTCATACTCCATCGTACACAAAAAAATTCCATTTTTATCAATGTTATAACATCGTGAATTCTCTTCGAAAATTCTCTTGAAAATGGATCTCGAAGCGTTTAAAACAATAATCTGCGCAATTTGAAGGCGAGATTAATTGCAAATAATTATTGAATAATATCACTTGATACAATAGTACGTATATGCGTACGTATATAGTTTTGATGCAGTTGATAAAATAGTACTTTATCGAATTAAAACTAGAAAAATGTGAGTACAGTAGACAACTCTTCATCTAAACTTTGAATCCTAAGCTCTAAAAATGAAGTTTTATTTAAAGTTCTGAAAAAGCATCGTAACTCCATTAGCATTTGAAGGTTTAAATTCGCGTCAGGTACGAAGGTATGAGGTATGGAAACGTTCAACCTAGTAGTGATTGTCACATGAAGAGCATAGGGAGATAGCGTATTTCTTCGTGGTATCAACTGTTTCTCTAGAGCAGCGTCCCTCTGCTCCACGAGGTGAGTCGAAGAGCTGAAGGGCAAATACTAATTTCCTCCTTGATGAGTTTCTGGATCCGCGTGAGGCGCTGCGGTCGTTCGTTTTAGCCGCCTGCGCAGCCCAGGTCGCCGGAGAGAAATCTGGCGAGGATTCGGTTCATTTTGACGGATGGTAGAGACGCTTCGCGATAGGTGGGATGAGGTGAACGTAGCCCTGTTTTAGAAAAAAATGAATGTCTACATTATATGTTCAGAACTTCCACGGAAAAATCAGAATCTTGACTTGAACTCATCTTTAATATGACCCCGGCTGGAGATGTTTTAAATCGCTGTATCAAAGGATTGTTATCACTTCGGTAGACCGCGTAGATGAGTTTTGATAATCCTGCATAGGCGTACGCACACGGGACGGAGCGGGAGGGATCCGAGTCCCCCTACCCCTGAAAAATTCCGAAGAAGCCCCTATCCCTGCGTAATAAAACATTTTATTTCCATAAATATGTTCAATTCTTTGTTTTACCCTTTTTTATTTGATAATTTGAAAAATTGATACACAATAATTGAGAAATAGGCTCTCCACCCATCTGGCGACTCTGTAATTTGTTCAACATAAAATCAATCAATTAATGGAATCATTAAAGTTATAATTTCATTCCATTTTAGTTATTTTGTAGTAAAATGTGTAGTATGTGAATAAAAAACTAATTGAAAAAGGGAGTTCTGAAGAACCCAGAAATGTAGTTGTTCTGTTATATTTCGGCTGCGCACCCATATGTAAGGATTATATCTTTTATGCAGTTGATAAAATAGTACTTTATCGCGTCCAAACTAGAAAAATGTGAGTACAGTAGACAACTCTGCATCTAAACTTTGAATCCTAAGCTCTAAAAATGAAGCTGCTACTTCAACCGCTGTTGTTCTCAACTACACATATGTCCACTAAGCAGTAAAGCGGAAAAGTACTGCTGAGAAGCAAGATTATTTTCTTCTTCGATACACCCCTCATTTGAAAAGAGCTCCGCACGAAGGTCCTTTGCGTGGTGGGCGTGTGGGGCGCGCCGGGCCGCCAGCGCGTCCGGCATGGAGCTGCTGCCAACTGGTTGGCTAGTCGATCAGAGGCGCTTGGCTCCCGCGCGGCCCGGCGGCGGCCGGCCCCAGTGAACGTCCACGGACGGTAATTCGCGGTCTGCGCCGCGGCCGCGCCAACAGCACATTGTCCCCATGCCCGCAGCCCGGCCCCGCCTTATCCCGCTGCGGGCCTCGGCCAGCCCGGCCGCCCCGCCACGCCGCGCCCCCGCCCACGCCGCCTGCCCTGCCCGCCACGCCCCGACCGTCGCTACGCCCCCCCTGCGCCCGCCCTGTCCGCGGCCGCTCCGCCCGCAACCAGCACCGCATGGAGGAGAATCCTCGACCCCGAGGGAAAACGAAACCGCGGCGTATGCACTATGCAGCGCGCTGCGAAGGAGATTACAGACTGCTTCGCGATGCTACTTCTTAAAAGAGCACGCGCGGACGTAGATATGAAGAAGCATTATTCTGGATTTGCGCTGATGCTGCCCGGGGAGAGAATACAGATGCATGTAACTATACACAATTACAAATGGTTTTTAATACAGTAAATGATCCTTCGTCTCCTACCTCCTAAGGGTATCACTGAGGTGCCTCTGACCGGGATGACCTAGTGTTCGAGTCTCGACGGTGGAAAGATTATCGACATTAGCTTGTCAACTTGGTCGAATTCACACGCTGTCTGGAAGAGAATCCTAACGACCAGCTGCTCTGATCGGTAGTTTTCCGTGGTTTCTCCAATCAACACCAGGCGAATGCTGGAAGACGTACTCTAACAATTCGCTCACGGATTGCGCACGATCTTTCCTTCCCCTTCCTTGTCCTATCCTCACCCCTTACTTACACACACTACACTACCACTCTTCTTGGGAGAACAGTCAAGAGCTTAGAGCTAGTCCCGGCTGGGGCGGTGCCTCGCTGGTGGGAGATATCTGGTTAGGAAAAAACCCGCAAGTAGGCGACGGATCTCGCCATACAGTAGCAGAGAGACCACGGCCACTCCGGTGGTAAAAACGTGCACTGCAATTACTCAACGGGGCTCCGCCTCAGTCGGATTGAGCGCTAAGCTTCGGACTGTACTCCGTGAGTGCGTGGTAGAGTGGTGCTTGTAAGTGTAAGAAAGCGTATAAAGGGAGAGTACAAGGAAGAGGTCAGATATATCACGCTCGGTCAGTGACCCGTTTGTTTGGATACTGCTCCGGCATTCGCATTGTTTGACCGGAGAAACCAAGAAAAACTTCCGATTAAAGCCGCCTTCCGCTAGAATTCTTCTCTGGACAGCAACTCTATTTCAGAACCGATGAACAGCCGAGATTTCAGAACCAATATAAACGCCGCGGGTTGTGAAATGAGTAGAGGGAACGTCTTACGTCTTCTGTTCACCAGTGATTGGGAGGTCGTGGTTTCTAACCAGGCCAGATACTTGAATTTTTCTTGATGTGTTTAAGATCGGTGAGTTTCTGGTATTTTCCAAAATTAACGTCTTAGACATACTGCTATTAATAATGGTTTTCGATATTTCTCTGATCATTTCTAGGCAAATGCCCAGGCAGCTACCTTGACTACGGGTCACGTACCGCGCGTAATCCTTCCTTCTTTATTCCGTTCTCATTTCCCTAATCTTTGTGTGTACAGAGTGTGAAACGACATCATTTGTGGTGCTTATGTAAATATTTAATGTACCGTCCATCAAACATCGTAGTCTACCTGCAATAATTGTTGTTGGTGTAATCGTACTTTTACGAAATATAAATCAAATTTCATACATTAAAGTGAAGAATACACTCATTACGATGCGTAATATTGCGTTTTCACCTCTGTCTGCCTTGTGTTCGGTTTTCTCGTTGGGTTTTGATTTACATTATCACCGTCCGAACAAAATTGGATAAAAAAAGCTACTTGAAGTCAATCCTAAGAAGTGCTGACGTTAAGTGAGGTTACGCTACTTTCATGTGTAACATGACCTCAGTGCAACCATTACACATAGATGGCAGGCAAATAATCCTTTCATTCCTCAAGAAGAACATATGAAATGGCTCTTCAACAAAACGATACAGACTAGAATTTAGTGATGGATTCTCTGTGCCCCTGACTTGTAAACTCCTTTCTAGACTTATCATCTTAAGAATCTTATTATGACAGATACAGACCAACACCCTCAACTGTGGTGTCAAATGGTCCGTAAGGCATTGTGTGCATATGATGCGATAAGGAGCGCTGACACGCGTGTGTAACTAATCGTAGATCACCTTGGTATGACACAGATCGGTCATAACCTCTGAACCTTTTCCTTAGAAACAAGGAAAGACGTATGGTGTTAATCGATTTATTCCATATTAAAGAGCCGGCGCATACGAATTTTGTTTCTTTATTCACTAAATTCATTTCATTCAGAATTCTTTTGAATTTTTGGAATTCGGCCCCCCTAAACGTCCTTAAACACCCTACTTTCGAGCACCTGTTCATCGATGTTGTCGTCGATTGCTGTAACGCCACGCCCTACTTCAATTCCCCACTTTTGATCATCTGCTCATCGATATTGTCGTTGATTGCTGTAACGCCACGCCGTACGTCAACTCTCTACTTTTGATCATCTTCTCATCGATATTGTCGTTGGTTGCCGTAACGCCACGCCGCACGTCAACTCCCTGGTGGCTGATGGCTGCTGGCGTGGCCGCCGCCCGAGGCGGGAAGCGCGCGTGGGACGGAGTGCGCCGTCTCCGCTCATTCTCCTCCGCCTCCCGGCGCGGCGCGGCGCTGCGCGGCGCGGAGCGGCTGTGGCGGGGTGACTCACGGCCAAATGCGCGCAGCCCCCATATTAGCGCCGGCCACGCGGCCAGCGGCGCGGCCAGCAACAGCGCACGACGCGCCACGAGGACCAGGCTCGCGCCGAGGATGACGCGCGGCTCTGCGCCGAGCCATGTTTTCCAATGGCCACCTCCAAATGATCTTGTTTAAACACAGAGGTCCGTGACTGAAACGACTATCACGAAAATAACAGAACGGTGTTTGCGCTAATGGCTGGCACTGTGGGGCTAGTGATTCATCGCATTGCGCGTTGAACGTGCGCTAACTGCGTCAGCGAGACGTGCGACTTGCATACCGCGATATGCACGTACGTGCGCTTGTGTATGTTTATGTGCAAATGGGCGGGTGGGGTAGTGTGTCGTAAAGAACGAAGTACTCCTACCTGTCTTGTGTATTTCGGATGCCCAGTTGTGTTCATGCAAGTTATGCCTCGCGGCGAGACGTTGGTGTCCGTGGTGCGGGCGTGAGGGATAGTTATTTTTATACTTTTAGCATTAGCTCAGAGGAAAACTATTTGTAAGTAGGAATGGAAAATAATGAAGTGATTTGGTGGAGTGCTAGAGGCATAATAGCGAATTCGCAAATGGAACAAATGAATGAAAAAGTAAGAGATAAGAGTAAAACCCTAATTGCACAAACTTTCTGATTTAACCCAAAATTTGGCGTGGGTTTCCTGGGCTTTGAACATAGGCAATAATGGCACGTTCGCAGGCAACGTAAACAATTCAATTTTCACCCGTCTTACATGTCAAAATGTCGTTCACCTGTGTATTCCCTAAGAAACGAGAGAGTGACGATATCGATGCGAAGGATGCCTTTTGTTAAAATAAAAAGCAAGTAAAATGGCAGAACTACAGGAAAAACTGTGATGAAACGGCCTTTTACTACAACTGGAAATTATCATCAGGATTCAATCTGCCATACAAGAGATGAAGAAATATCCTGAACCCAACAACTCTACAAAGTCGGCTTACCTGGGGGGAGTAATAAAGTGTAACCAATGGGTAACGACATACCAAATAGAATGGAATTCTAAACGCTATCTACCCATTGTTAGAATCTACCCTAGGCATTTAGAATTTGCTATTAGTGTGAGCCAAAGGAAACAATGAAACAGATGGCAATTTGAACAATTCTAACAAAACGTACACGAAACATTGTTTCTTAAATTAAAGTGAGATGCATCATTCATGTTATTTTAACCAGATTTTTTAAATGCGATTCATAATAGTTTTAAGACGTTCCTTGAATTTTCAAAACTCTTATTCTGTCTGCATATTTTGAACAATAAAACATTATCATTGTAAGTTGCAATAAACGTCCCGTTTCTACTTCATTATCAGACTTCCGTTTTCAGTGTTGAATATTAGTGGTCCCTCACCGGACACAGCCCATCTCCATCGTTGTCACTCTTTAGTATCCCGGAGAGCCTGGCGCAGCATTTGATTGGTCTTCTTTACCTGGATCCTACAGATCTATCGCGTGATGTTTCGCCTCCAAGCTTGCCCCGGACAATTTCCTCAAGTATCATTCCTTCCATCGGTAAATGTAACGAAAAAGGTTCAGAATATTCTGCTTTCTATATTCAATTTTGTTCGCTATGTAAAATAATAAATTACATCCCTTTACAAGACATTGTGTAAACCAAAACTGGTCGTGTGGAGTGTGAAAGCTATGCCTCACGACTCGAATCAGTGATTGGGAAGTCACGAATTCAATTCCGGCAAGGTTCCAGAAACTTCGTAGATATATATTTAACATCGGTGAATTTGTGGCGCTTCTCGGAATCGCATTCGTATACCTACATTTTGATCAGTGGCTCCACTGATCAATTCCAGGCGGATTTCGGACCGCGCGCGATATTTTCGTTTTTATTTCCTTCTCATCATCTTCAGCAATTATCATCTTAATCTCTATCTCACCCCCAACTGGCGTGCTGTGAAAGAGTACGTTGCATCCAACCCCACCCTGAGTATACCACAAGAGGAATCTGTGCGGGCCCTGCAATCGCACGGGACTACCACTAGTGAGAAGTAAGACTTTGCCTGCCTGTATGTATGCCAGGCCTGATTGTATGCGTGTCTGAGAAAGACAATAGTTAATTATGTTCCTACGGCGTTTTAAGGTCTCTAATGCTCGAGCGGCAACAAAAGCCCGAAGGCATTTGACCCGTGGGCATTTTGTCGCTCGAGAACCAGTTTACGCCCGTGATACATCTAAGATTTATTTTTACCTAATTTTAATGATTTAGATTTACTTATTTACTAATTAACTAGTTTACTAATTAACATGGTGGTCATTTTATAGTTCCCTCCAGTAATTCCCTCCATAAAAAACATGAATCATCATTCAACAGTTTTCACATTTCCCTAGTCATTACGATCCTCTCAATGTAGGTAAGTTATGCGGTGTGTAAGAAGCTCCGTATCGAAGGCAATAACAATCCATTATGTATCAGAAAAAAATAAAATTATTTTTGGTTAACAGGCATGCAGAGACGGTATGTGAACCCGAACTTCCACCTGACCGCGTTGTTGGCTGCTGTAGTACACAGCCACTAACCGTCGCAGGCATTCGGCGTGCGCCGCCCCCTCCGTGCGTCCACGCGCTCCCTCCCGCCGCCCACCGCCGCTTAAAGCCGCGCGGCGCCGCGCCGCGCGGGTGCCCTTCCTCCCCGTAGGTGCGCGCGCGTTCGCGCTCGCGCTCTGGCGCTCGCCGGCGCGTATTAATAGAGGGGCCCACGGCGGCTATGAATAGCGCGCGATCGAAATACCCTCCGCCCGCCCGCGCCGCCCGCCGCCGCACGCCCGCCACGCTCGCGTCGTCGCCCCACGCTGCCGCCGCTGCGCCGGCGGGGCGGCCGAGCGCCGGTGCCGCGCCGCTGGGCAGCGGCGCGGCGCAGTGTTTACGGCGGCGCCCGCGGCGCGTCCGGTGCACACGCGGCGAGACATGAGCGGCGTGCGCGGGGGTTGAGTGGGGTTGGTAGGGGTGAGGAAGTATGGAGTCTGTGGGGGAGTTGGGGTGTGTGAGGAGGAGTGGAAAAGTTGGTTGTGTAGGTGGAGGGTGTGTAGATGTGTGTGGGAAGGGGTGAGTGGAGGGATGGTGTGGGTGAGGGTGTGGAGTGTGTGAAGCATGAATGAATGAATATTGGGGTGGGGGTGTCCGGAGTGTTTATAGATATGGGAGGGAAGTGTGAGAGTTGGTGTTGTGGAGTGCGAGGGGATGGGAGGTGGGTGAGGGTAGGTGTAAAGGTATATGTGTATGTAATATGTGGGAAAGAACGCGGGACTGATGTGGATGACTACGTATGGAGTGTGTATAGGTATGTGGGGGTGAATGGGGTATTGGTGCGGGTTTTTGTGTGTAGTGTATGCGTCGGTGACTGGTAGTTGTGGGATGGCGGAATATGGAGTAGGTGTGTAGGAGTGAATAAGTTGGGATGTATCAAGCGCGCGTGTATGTGTGTGTATTTGCAGGATCAGCCGAAGGGAAGTGGTGAATATGAAGAATCCTGTACTTTAGATTTGTTTAGTCTGGAGTTTCAATTTTGATCGAATTATAATGCATGTTTTTATTATTTTATGTATATTTATTATTTTATAAGTACATAACCAGCAATAAAGTTATAATTACATTTTTAAAAGACTGATATATAAGATTTTTTTTAAATTATTTGAATATTTTCGCGTTTGATTGTTCACATATGTGAAGTCCGCTCCTACATATTTACGTTCACTTGCTCTCGAAAGCTGTTTACTTCCACTCGGCAGTGTTACGACTATTGGATTGTCTTTTTTCGAGCTACGAATATATTTTTAAACCATCGTATTCTGCCGTCCCTGGCTACAAGACGTAGTAAAGTGTACGTGCAGACAAGGATACTCATTTAACAGAGACCTGAAATAATTCTAGAAATTTGCATCATATGAAAAATTACCTGAAGTAGAAAGCCCGCTGAAATAAAAAGTGCCCGTCCGGTGGTTGAGATACAGCATCTTTGACATTTTGAACGAGAACAACCATTGTCCATTGCAGATTACATTTTTTTGCAACAGCTTATATTTACTCCTGTTTGAAACATTTGTTTCCAATTGTATGGTTCTACAGTTCTATACTGTACAAAATCCAAGTTCACTTGGTGGAGTCGTAAGCTTACGCGTCGAGAGGCACGATGATGCCCTTGGCTGACGCCGTGTGGACAGTGTGACGAGCCTTCGACGCGGCGTCCCCCGGGCAGCCAAGAGCACTTGTAAGTTCACTTAGGATTTATTTTAATATGATTTTACTACTACTATTTAATGAATACTACGCTAAATTTTGTTAGAAATTATTGCATTATTCCTATGGTTTACTTTATTCAATAAATAGAAGTCAACTGGTTTTCATCACGGTATGTTTTCAGTCATTTTCTTAAAATATGGGTACCCTCAACGAAAAAACATGTACTACACCTCTATTTGAGGGTGTGTATCGGTGTTTAACAACTTTAACTATCTCGCGTTCAAGTCTGAAACGTATTTTTATCATGTTAATGTAGAATATGCCCTCTCTTTCAATGGCTTCATAGATGTCGAATATATATCTCCGAGACTCACATCCGTCGTTGTTTCGTTAAGGTCCTACGTTTTTGGCGATTCGTGTAAGGGGATTCTTTTTATATAACCATTCTCTAATTAAGTATTTTTTCCAAGGGATCAGCAAATATTTCTTCTTGTTTCATCTTCTTGCTGTTTCTTATTTACATTGCGATCAAAATTTAATATTTGGAGTGGACAATGAAAATGTATGGATAGTAGAAATATTATTTATAAAGTACGATAGTTATACGTATGCTACGATGGAATGAAATATACGCGCGATGTGAAAGTATAACTGGCTCAGTGTATGATCGTAAGATATCTTTCTCTAAAAGGATATTATTTTATTCGTAATTAACCAGTCCATAGTTAGATTTTGGAACGGATTACATGGAAACCATTCCCTACCACAAATTCCTATAGAAGCTTCACAGTTCAGGAATATTCTCAGTAACTGGAACCGCTGTCGACTAGGTTGTCACATGTCAGGTGTACCGCAGGAATGTGTATTGTGAATATAATCATAAGTACTTGACTATTCAGTTCAATATTTTGGAGATGACTGCTGTTATTTATCGCTAAACGTATTACACTAAAGACAAAATTCTACGTGACTTCCGTCTTGCTTGAAGAGCGAACTGAAATAACAAGGACATAAACATGCATAAATGCAACATTTTTGTTTTGGTAGAGCGGATATGAAGCAATAAGGTGAAATGTGTATTGAAGATAAGATAATTCCATAATAATAATCTTAATTTCCGGGTTAAGAATAACTCAACAATTATGACGAGGAAAACGTACCAATTTCCTGGTAGGTAAGGGACAGAAAACTTTGCATTTTATAGTAAAAGTCGTAAGAAAACATGTAGCATATCATAAGAATTAGCCCCTATGCTCTTCTTGCGACTGGTATTAGAGTACGGTGCTCCTTGCTGGAATCTGTCTAGAAAAGACCAAATAGTGTTAACGGGACAAATTCAAAGGCATCAAGAACAGTTTTGAACAGATAATTTGCTAAGACGTCAGGAAAGTTAAGACATTGTCGTAGGAACAACTAGATACTGCTAAGGAAGAAAGCAAAATTGAATGTGGTTTTTCCAGTTCACTGCAAGACGAACGTACATGAGGTGGTACTTGTTAAGGGTACATGTATCAACGTATGGTAATAGTGACCACTGAGAGCAGAATGGAAGAAGAAACAGAAATCTAAAACTTTGAAATATTTTTGTAACCAGAATCATTGATACATGGAATAATTTGTCAACAACAATGAACGATACTTGCTCCCAAACGTCAATAGATATACGCTTTTTAATGCAATACATAATCGCCCAACTTGCTGTCTAGACGTAAAGTTTTGTTTTTTATAATACATAGTTCTCCAAGACTGGCGACAAAAAGTTACGAATATACCATCCTTTATATTTATTTTATTACACACTCACATTCAAGCAAATAGCTTCACATTCACTTACATTACACATATTCAAGCAAAGGAGGCACTGGATCTACTCTGCTGGGTGTTCTTGAGGTTTTGAGGATAACCCCCCCCCCACCTACACACACAATTTAACGGGTGTGGTTGTTTATTTTAAACGTAATTTGATACTAAAACGTTTATGAAATAAAATGCGTTTCCTGCGCTCAATTCTCAGCTTTCTCATGATGTCACTCATGGATGGATCTTATCGACTCCCGGAGTATTGCTTGTTTGTTTTTATTATTTTTTGCCATATGAAATTACTGTTATGACAGAGTCTTATAGTACTCTTAAAGCCTGTTAATCAGCGTACAAACCTTTCTTATGTCGTAATCCCATTTTTGTTGTTGTTGAACTTGTTGAAAGTAAATATAAATAATTTAAATTAGTGTATTTAAATAGCGATTGCTTTTGATATCGCGAAGATGCTGGCATGAGCCATCTCTACAAACAACACAATTTTTTTCAGAATATGACATCATGCTAGACTGTTACGTTACAAAACGATAGGTGTAGATCCATCTTACTTGAGTGTAAATCCTTTTTTTTGTGGCGGCGCGTGCTGCCTCGAGTGCGAACGCAGCGCCCCGCGGCGTGCGCGGCGTGCGCGGCGGTCGCTCATCTCCTCTTTAAAGCGGGCGCAGAATGCGGAGGCGCCTCGCCACTTAACACAAGAGGAAGCCCGCTTAGTCAGCCCTTGAATCACTTACGCCTTTCGCACCGACTCCGCAACACCAAGATGGAAACGCCCGAGCTGCGTGCGCGAGTCCAACCGCAACCCATCAGATCCGGATTTACGCACAGGCTCGTTAATGTCGCAAGTGTTGAGTAGGCTGTGGCAATACTTTAAAAATACTTTTTTAATATTCAAAAAAAATAAACCAAACAATTAACTTTTATTTATCTTGTTATTCATGCTATGAAGTTAAGTAAGTTTCATAGTGCATTACCTTTTTTCGTGGTTATTTCAGAACAAGGAGAAAGAAGTTTTGGGGGATTAGGAAGCCAGGCATGCTATACCTTTCCGGATGTAGTGTGCGTGATAATGTGTTATCTCTACAGTGTGGTTGGTGCGGGATTATGATGAACTCTCCACCGCATAAGCTGTATTAAAGTAGTCATACTATAGCTACTAATAGTACTATTGTGTAGCGGTATGGGAACTCTAAACACGCATTAGCGGTTAGATTAATCTAAGCGGCTGTAGTGTAACCATACCATTACATTTCCTCGAAATTTCTTTCTTTCCAAAACCAGTTATCGGATAGAGGTTAGCAGATTAGTAATATCGTCATTAAAACAATGACTATGCTTCTGTCGATGTTGTTGTGATTTACAATTGTTAAATATTCATGTTTAACGTGGAGAACGTGCTAAAAATAATCAAATAACAATCCGTAAAGACGACATATCGTCCGAAGCACCTTTTTTGTAACTATTGCTCGGCGGCATTCATCTGAGTTACCACTAGCATTATTGCACATGTAATCTGTGTTAATTAGTACGTGTTCCTTCCATATATTTTTTTAATATTTGATATTTTTCTATGTTATGTGTTTAATTTTTTTCTTTGGAAACTTTGTCGCCTTAACTGCAATGTGTATTTTGGTTGTTATATGAGTATATCACAAAAGTATTTTCCAAAATTATTTTAAGAGTTCAGAAATTCGGAAAAAATAATAAATTTCAACATAGCATAATTCAAGACTTTGAAGAGCGATTTTCAATCTTCCACCCTCCTTCATAATAAAACAATATACAAAACCTACATACCGTATAACTAAATTAGGTACTTCATCAAGAGATTTCTCTTGGAACCTGTCCGGAAGAAAGAAGAATTCTAGCGCATTAATTTAAAAGAGCCATTGAAACACGAAGGGATCTAGTGTCTGTAAAACTACGCTTCGTGTTATTTAGGTCAATTTGCTTAGTAATTGCTACTTGTCTTCAGAATGTTTGCGTTTAATTTCCTGATGACACTCATTAGTCCTCAAACCCTCAGATCTCATTAGACGTTTCTGAAGGGAATACGTTTTGAAGTATGAGATTATTTTTTATATTTTCCAGAGGCCCAAAGCCGACTTTTGGCTGATAAGCGATTGCGAAAACTGAGGATTGTGAAGTGGCGAAAGCCTAATGGTGCCAATTGCAGAAAGCTCCGATTGACCGTCGTGTCGGTTAACGCAAACGCTGAGTAAGGGTGACGTGGGTGTTGCCGGATCGCTGACTACCAGTCTTGCGCTGTCTTTCCACTTTTATTTCTCTATGTTGCCATCAATGCAGTTTTTAGTCAAATAAAACAATCGTTTAAAAAGGAAATACTGTAATGTATTAACCCTATTAACACAAACTTTGGTTGGAGTATCAAGGAAGAAGGGACTAATTTTTGTCCACCTAATCTTTAAAACGACATCATTTTGTTAATAATACAATTGATACTTTCATGAACATTACTTTTATTTGTACATTTTAATCCTAATATAAATTCAGTAAGAACATATGAGTAGTTTAATATACTTACATTTTTGTGTATTTTTTGACGTTTCAATATTGACCTTATTCTGAATCTATTTCACCTCCAGTGCACTACACTAGTGTTTCAACGTGTTAGGCTAAACACAACTCTACATTGGAACACTTTCTTCCGTTTTACAAACTCTTAGCAAATTTATTCAGATGCAACCGCTAACCTCTTGAACTGGTATTCGGCAGGTCACGTTTTGGCGCAAAGAGATTTCGTTTACCAGCCGAAAACCCTTCCATGAAGAGTTGCCTAGAAGTCAGGAGGAAATGTCACTTATGTAACTCCGTTACACGGGATTTCTCACCACATGTGTATTAACAAAAAGCGACCAACTTAGATTCCTCTAAAATCCTTACAAGTGTGTTATATTTATGGTAAGACATCTGTATAATTTATGTTTCATGGAGACCCAAGAATGTCAAAAATTCCAAACAGAAAAATAAAAGGATTAAAAAAGAGAATGCATCATGAATGAATGGTTTGAAATTTGTATCTAAATGTATGTAGCTTTCAACAAATACTACCCAAAAATGATTGATCAGTGAAGCTATTTGAATCACTAATAACCAACAACTGAAAAACGGTGGCAAAATGTCCCTCCTCTACTTGATTCTACAATGAGTAACATATGTCAAGAAATCCAATGTATAGTCTGAAATTGATTGGAATCGCCCGCCCCGAAAGAAAGCTCCGCAGCAACAGAACGCTATCGCTCTTCGAGGCGGCGCGCGACGCCACGTGGCGGCCGTTCGTTCTCGGGTCGCGCGCGATGTGCCCTGGAATGTAATCAGCGGAAGATTTGGAGCGGCCGGAGATACCCGCCGTCATTTCTAATTGGGGTCGCCATGACTCAAGCTCCGGGTTAGGCAAAAGCGAACGACCGTAGGTCAGGTTTCATCATGCAGGAGGTTCAGGGGGATCCCGGGAAGGTTGCCTTCGGAAAACCTACGCTCGGGAATTTTGAGGGATGATGTGAGAGCGTGACTGCCCGTCGGTGATCGTTTTGAAACACAAAAATATTTGAGGCTCCCCATTGATCTGTGTCATCTCATTTAAACTTTAAAATAGTGATGCTGCAACATACTACCTCGTATTATGTTTGTTTTGTTGTCTAAATGCTAGATTCGAAAATCCAGTCATATCTGGAACCCAAGCTCTAGGTTTTATCGGTCAGAGACACTGCAGTGTCATCATTTGATGCGTGTAAATTGAAATACGCAAATAATGTATCTATAATATTTCAGTTGTCTGCCAATATCTCTTCTTCAAACTGTCTGTACCACAAAGCTGCATGTCTATTGTCTAAAATCTTTGATTAGTAAATCTCAATATATTTATATCAATTATCTCTCCCTATTTATTAACATCACCCGTTGCCATAGCAACAATTCTAGAAATTTTCTTAAGCCTTAAAATATTTCATCATGGCATACATTAATAAAAAATCTTTAGGTTAAAGACTAATAATAGTTTGAGCAAAAGGGTGCATTAAATGATTTAAAGAGCTATAATTGAAGAAAATACCTAGCTTCGGTAATGTAGGTATAAGGGAAGTTTGAAAGAAAGGTGATCTTATACAATATTCCAAAATTGAGAGATTTGAATAAAAATAGGACTTTTGCCATATTTATAAGTGCAATGTTCTGTAATTGTTTAAATACGCGGTTGGGAAATGTGACATAAATGACAAATTGTAATCAAATGTTACAAGGAAGCTCAAATATACTCTCTCAATTCAGTGTGTATTGTGATGTTGTATTCATAATCTAAATACTTGCAGGCACTGGCCTTAAATACTTCGTAGTAGCCTGCCACCGTAAACTGCAGCTTTTCGTCCGTCAACACGCTCAACGCCGAGTGCAAAAGCAAAAAGCGTGTGTTCGGCGCGAGCGTGCGTGCGTGCCTGGGGCGGCGCGAAGTATTTGGACGGCGACCCAGGGAGTCCGCGTGCACCGTCGCAAGCTGATGTCAGATTCCGTTCGCTCGCTGCGTGGCTCCCCGCTGCCAAGGCAAACGACTGTGCGAAGCGCTCACTCGGCCACATTCTGCGTCGTTCTGCTTCATTTGCGGATGAGCGAGGGGGCGGGCGGGGAAGGTGGATTTCGCCGTCGCTATAATTGGGCTGTTAGTTCGGGACTCATAAGGACAAGGAGGAAAGTTATATAATTTCGTGATTTATTCGACTTCATCCAAACCGCCCGTCTAATGTGCGAACAAACCGACAAAATCTCGAAATAGCCATATTTTGGACTTAAGCCGTTACCATACGAGTAAATATATATGAACGGTTTATCTATTTTAGTAGTTCATTTATTATGGTTATTTCCGTCAAAAACAGAATTTAAAAACTGGTGTGACGTGCTACGGGAGAAGTTAATTTGAAGTTTACATTTATGTCCACAAGCAAAACAGAGGGCCATCTCAGCATTTGCTTGAGGATGCAGGACAGTTATGTTTGCTTCGCGAGTAATAAGAACATTCTTTGAGCCGCCATTCAACATTTCCGTTTTTTCAAGTTGGAAATGATGCTGCATGGTTTACTTTCACATCCAAAATCATAACAGATGGTCAAAAAAGGATCCGGTTTGCCCTTTAAAAGTAAAATCGATGTACAATTATTTAGTATTGTTTAAAACAGAAGCATCCCATTTATCTAAAAATGCAAAAGTATGATTGGGCATCGTATTAATAATTAAAGATGTTCATTAATTAATATTTAATGTCAATGACGGATTTTAACTAAAATAATACCTCAAGAAATAATTAAAATTTAATATCGATGACGGATATCCCGTCGCGAGTGTTAGTGTTGCAAATAGTGAACATAAAAGGAAAGGATCGCAGCAAACGTTCCGGGCCGAGAACCAAGGACGTCAGGTAGCCGTTTAGAGGAAAGGCTGGAATAAATGCGCCGGTGGGCGGAGAAGGTAAATATTGACTCATGCTATCGCACGCATAGCTCTGCTCCGAAAGGGTGAGTTCATTACACACTCAAATCAGTAAGCTGAAGCAACCTGTAGAGGACGCACAAATGGCGAACGAATAAATGGACCAGTACGAGTTTCTCGAAAGCCGTGCAGAACGAGTGTGCTCGCTAATTCCGCGCCGTTGAATCATCAAAAAGAGTGTTTTCTTTGGCAACAGAATATTGTTGGCGCATGATGCTGTATTAAAAAAGCCCGTAATAGTGTCAATAAAGTGCATGGTTCTTGAAGCTGACTCGCGGAATGCCCAATTGCATAGTGGCTAATGCGCGAAGAGGTGTTGTGTAATGTGGGCTTGAAGAGTCACCTGGTCTTTGTGGAAGACTAAACTCCTTCAAGCGCTGCGCTAGGGGACTGCAACCGGCAAATGGATAGCAACATCACAAGCGCACTGTATCCCAGACGTTGATTGACACACACATAATCTTCTTCGACTGCAGCCATAGCCACAATTACATCCTGACATGAAATATGACTGTACTTTTTTGCATACGTTCAAAGAACTGTATCTACCTCTGACAGCTTGCTGTTTGTGAAAATACTCACAATCTAGTAATTACATTCCTTTCTTGTTAGTATTGCTTTGCTATTCTTTGTCATATAGTCGATACATTAGAAAAGTTAATCATCTCAAAAATCGACGTTTTTCAGTTAACGGAAGAAATATGTTTAGAAAAGGTACATTGTTATTACTAAACATGTTATAAAGGTTCATACATTTTCTAACAAACTTACAGGGACAGTTGGAATACAGTAAATATTTATTCCATGCGAAGAAATTGACTCCGTTCGTATTAATACCGTTCTCCCGTAAAATGAGATTTTTTGAGATGTGTCACTTTTCTCGTGCCCTGGCAATAACTACGTATAACAGCAGGGCGTTCTTTGCTCATTGTGCATCGTTACTAAATGTTTTTTCAAACTTCCCTGCAACAAAATTATGTAGTAGATGCATCATTTTCCTCTATTTTAATCATTCACATTTGAAGTCAGGAATTCTCAAAGCCGTTAATCACCAGACGTAGTAGTTGCGAGCTATTAGGAAATATTGTTTTTTTAAACAGCTTCTGTGATTTTTCTAAATGTGGGAATGCAATAATGATATTCATTAAGAGATTAGAGGTCACATTGGCACTTGTACAAGAACCCCCAACTAGTTATAACGTCCTTGGACTGATGGAGAGCAAATTACGGTCGCGATTGACGTTTATAAGTCTGTTATTTGTAACATCGGTTGAAAACTTTTCGTAATTCCAACTTCTTATGAGAAAAAATATAAACAAGTCTTACTTATTACTAAGTAAACTCTTTCACCATATTTAGTTCCAACTCATGTGCTTTGATTGTTCTGAACAGGCACTAGATTGCTAACATCCATACCGGACGCCGGCCACTAAGAGTGGCTTTTCTTATCTAGGATTCGTTGCCTTGAGTACGTACAGCACTTCAGTATTTCTGAAACATTACAGAAATATATTTCATATTTTCTGTAACGTAAGAATACAGGAAATTCCTAGTATTTACGTTCGATATCCATCTAGTAGTACTCGGCGCTTATCATCTTTGAGAATCCCTTCCTTCATTTTGATCGCAATTCGCTTGAAAAAGGGGCGCGCGGAGTAACGGCCGGGTGCTCGCAGAGGAACGCTTTCTGGGAGGGAGGTGCGGTGTGCAGCACTCACGATGGTGAGATGGAGGCGCAGGACGAGCTCCCAGGGCACGAGCAGCAGCGGCCGGCCGCAGGCCTCCGACGCGTCCAGCACCACCCGCAGCGCCTCCGGGTCCATGTACGCGTTGAACTCCACGCTCGGTCGCACGTTGCCCACACCTGCCACCGCCGACACACACACACACATCATTCGCGGGTTATTTCGAGACATTGCATGCTCTAGAGCTTTATAACGTTTATTCTGTGAATAAATTCCGTGGTGGTAGCAGATATCTTGTGGTAATCCGTAATATGGTAAAGGAAATAATCGTCCACAAAAGGTTTAATAATTTTATTATTACCCAGAGTTAACTTTCGGGAAACAATTTTCCCATCTTCAGTGGGTCTTGCTTAAGCAACGTGGATCACTCATAGATGTTCACAACATGATCGGAAAATATGAAAACTGCAAAACATGCTGGGTGGCAGCCATCTTTTGGAATGTTTGAGAACATTTATGAGTGATCCACGTTGTTTGGGCAAGACACTCTGAGGATGGGAAAAGTGCTTCCCGAAAGTTAACTCTGTGTAATAATTAATAAAATTATTAAACTTCTTGTGGACGATTATATCCTTTACCATATTATTTTATTCTGTGACACTTGATTGTAGAGATGAATGTACCCCGATTTCCGCAATTTAATTATAATTATTTCTAGAGTTTGATCAGCTAGCACGCGATTGTCCAAGCTGCAGTACCAAAAATTAAGTGGCGACGAAGCTCCCGATTGGATGACCGCGTTCCAGCTGATCAAACTCTAGAAGTCTCTCTAATCAAATCGGAGTAAAAGCCTATCTCCTCTACATACAAGTGTCGCAGAATAAATGTTATAAACTTCTAGGGCGCGTACAGAGGTCGAAGATGATCAATTGTTGCCAATATGCTCGTAAGCTTTTTATAACGAGATTATACATGTGACATTGGCCTGTGATTGTTAGCGAATGCACTGGTGTCCGTCAGGTGGCGTTGTGACGCAGTGCAAGTGATTTAATGTACCTGTCGACATAATTAATTGTGATTGAATTACAATTTTAATTACAACACACAAACGTCATTTTACAATCTTACAATACGGAGACCAAGAAGAATATTTGGGATCGGTGAATAGGGAGTTTAAGTCCAGTGTAGCTTACAGCAATCTCGACCTTATGCGCATGCGCTCATGCTTAAAACTGTGCAGTTTAAACATGGCACAGTCGACATCAATATTGATCTTCGGCACGTGCGCAATTCAAGTATCGCATCACTTTTGGTATCACAATCGCAGATCGATATTGCTGACGATTGCTGTACGCTATTCCGTGCTTTAACTCCTTTTCAGAAGACTTCTTGCACGGCATCGTACACCAATTGCCGGCAAACTCGGCCTTCTATGCACCCGCTGATGTTCAAACGAGATGCGCAACTCAAAGTGCGCGTGCGCAAAGAGCGATATTGCTGTCTATTGCTGTAAGCCACGCTGTGTTGACATTCCCTTGTAAAAGTGGATATATCGACTCGTACTACGTACCTTCGACGCTGCCTCCCAGCCAGATGAGGTGGCGCAGCTGGCAGATGAAGCCCTTGCGCATGCGCTCGGCCAGCGCCACGTTGGTCAGCGGCCCCAGGCTCAGCAGCGTCAGCTCCCCTGCGCACACACGCCCACGCGCGCTCACTAGCACGTCAACATTGCTTATTTGAGTTGTTCCATGAAAAATGTTTTATACTTTATACTACGGGGTAAGTTTTAGTGTTGTGGAATTGAAACAAAACAGTGAATGTGGGTTTACTCCACTTTACAAGTGTACCACGTTACACTATCACTTATCTAGTCTTATTGTATCATCACATCAATATAATAAGGAATGATGTGCACCACCAAAAACATCGTGTACCTGTTTAGAAGTTAAATATACAAACCTTCTCGAAATGTTTTTTTTTTATCAAGCTCACAAAAATCTAAAAATTACCTCGTATTACACAATAAATTATTGAGATTGGGGTAATCAATGTTGTTTATATTTTAAGTGCATATACGTCAAATTAATGCAAAAATTAAAATGCTCTGATGCGATAATCTCAAAATATTAATCTTCGTTTATAATTTTTAACCCCGAGCGTCTGTGGGGCGTAGCGGTAAAGCATGTGGAGAGATATCTCCATGGACTTCGGTTTGCATCTCGACGCTGAGAATGTTCGCATGTTGCTAGTTGGAAACACTTTTGCAGGTTCATGTAATATTATAGTATTGCATATCCGTTACAAATATTTCAAAAAGTATGTGTTGTTGTGATCACACTTAATTTGTGATCTCCATGATTCAAATTACGGCTTCGCCATGCAGTCGATCCAGATCTTTCAAAACAAGAAAAAAAATTTAGCGGTACCTGACGCGTCTTGTATAATTCTCTGCTACAAAGAACAATGGGAATAAAGAAAATATAATGCTTCGCTTGTAAGCCGTCCTTTGTGTGGTTACGGTTTTAAGCGAAGACTCTACCTCCACAAAGATCAAGAGATGATCATTCAAATAACTCGCAAAGTCGGAAGATCTTCTCTAGTCATTGCCTTCTGATGATGGCTACAACATAACATCGTTTCACATTGCCTAGGGCATATCATTTCCGGAATTTGAGTAATTAGGGATGTAAAAGTACTAAATAATTCGTGACGTTATCGGTTGAAATTATAGCATTTTATTTGCTTATCAAATATAAAATACTCGCTTTTCTCAACAGAGAAAATATGACGTGCTTAAATGTCGCATCCACTCTCAAGCCATTTTTGACAAGCGTGCGACACGCCGATTGTAAAATAGTCGCCAACAATTGTGTTTGGCTTGAGAGTGGATGGATTCTTTTAGTGAGCTTGCTCGTAAACTTACCTGCCACACGCTCCTACCTGCCATAAGCTAACCTCGATGGCCCTACCTGGGCTCTCGCTGGCCTTGCTGAGAAGGAAGTTGACGGCGTGCTCCTTCTGCACCATTTCGTCGAAATGTTCCCGGGAGTCCCCGATGTCCCCGAAGCCGTCGCTGCCGAAGTGGTTGTCTGTCTTGGGTGTGAACACCAGCGACTCGGCAGCCCCAGCGTACACAGGGATCTGCAAAGGCAGTTGCACACACTGTGAGGTTAGCATTCGGCTGTACACCTTCTATTCGCAAAGGAATTTCCTCAGCAAGGTGACTTGTAGGTCGGCGCCGGATTTCGCCATGCAGCGGGGAAAGAATTACCGCCACCGCTGTAGATAAAAACGTCCACTACACTGACGGGACCAACTTGCCCAGAAGCATAAATCAATTAATCAATCTAAGCATAATTCTTCACTTAAGTAAACAATCATTTTTAGATGTGTGACTGTTCGTGTGCGCCCACGATGTGTAAAGGAGAATATTAGTTCCCCCATAAAGGAAATGGACTGAATTTGCGGATATATAGCATTTTTGTCTTCTTCTCATGGATCACCCCCAAGAGCAGAATTCGCTCTGTAGGGGTGGGTTCGTTATGGCCGTGCCGTCCGGTGGCCCCGGCCGTGGTGTGAGTCCGGCGCGTGCCCGAGGCTCTGGCCATTGGCCTTCCTTCGGGGGCCTCCGGAGTGGCAGCGCGGTGGGGCTAGAGCGTCGGGGCGGGGCTTGGAGGGGAGGAGGAAGGCGAGGCGGGGCGATCGCGCATGCCTCGTGCGTGCGAACGTGTGGGCGCGCGCGTGCCGGCCCGCCACGCCGCACAGTGGGCGCCAACGCTACTTCGGGCGAATCAAATGCTCGCATCGATTCCGTTTGATTTACCGTTTGGCCGGGCCGAATGATGTGTTACTTTATGGTCGGAAGAACGTGCTGGCATGGATATGCCTTTTATTGCATTGACGTTTTTTGTAAGCGACTTCTTTACTTGGTGTTGCTTTGGAAATAGGACTGGCACTGACCTTTATAACCTCCAAAAGGTGATGAATGTTCCCCGGTCACACGCATGTTCTGAACTGTACACAGTTGGAGAAGTCGGATTTTAATGTGCCTTTGAGAATACAAAATAGTTATGTACGAAAAAAGTATTTTATGACATCTTGTTACCATAGGAGGTTGAAGTATGTTGAGTAAGACTATTCCACTTGTGAAATCAAGCCAATAGTGCTTAACTGTTCATACAAAATGCCCCAATCAGGACGGTGTATCTCAAACAAGTTTATCTCATTTTCGATCCGATTTTTCTGACCGCTTCTCCCTACTGGCCAATCATAAAATGTGACTCATCTGTCTTAGGAGGCAGTATACATCGATCTCTATGTCAATGTTCAATAAACCACGTAGGTATGATAACACAGCATTATTTCTTTGATTTTAACACAGCTTTCAGTTATTTTCAATATTTGACGCATTTTGGAACTCTGCTGAACATAATCTCATTCGTGGAATAGTACTATTCAATATGACTAGTACTTTAGAAATTCTCAGATAAACCCCCTCCTCGCTTCGCAAGTCGGGGATTCATCGACAATTTCCAAAGCACTCGTATTACCTAAGATAAAAAAACAAATATTGTAGTACAATAAGACATTCAAAAATATCGTAAATTCTATATTAATATTATATTATTATTAAAAATATTATTTGCATAAACACGATGATTTGATATTTGCATTCCCTCGCTACTTTGGAATTCTTAAATTGTCCATTTGAAATGGACTTGCATTAAGTAATAAGAAACCAGGTATTTTTTTTAATGTTTTGATATGTGCCATGTACTCTGTGACGAAGACTCGACAAGTGGTGTTTTGGCAGAAAATTAATAAACGGTGTTTTAAATAGGGAATATTTAACTGACAGTGTGCTATGTTTACGAATCTCATGTCACCAATTTTGAAAGGGTTCCAACCGTCACTTGGTTGCACGTGTGTGACACAAGTAGTGAAGTCTTGGAGAATATGGGGGAGAGCTGTCGAGAGCGACTCATTTTTAGGGGCGCAGCGCCCAAGTCTAAAAAACGAACATAAGGAACTTCAAGACACATTATTTTTATAACGTTTCATCGGGGAATTATCTTCTCGTTCACGCATGTTTTACATAATTTAGAAACAATCGCCATATTACGGTTACTTTGTTTTCCGGAATAGCAGAGGACGACTTTCGATTGTAACTCTTTTTTTTTCTAGGAAAATCGTGAAAACTGGTGACAAGGAGAAAAGAAGATATTATAAATGTATGAATATTAATTACTTAATCATTTTTAATATCTCAATGTCTTTCATTTGCACCGACAAAGGGTTCATTTAACACCACTTTCGACGCAGAAAGCATACCCTGCTAATGATAATGGTGTTGAGAAAAGTGCCTACTCTAATGGCGTGACTCGAGAGTGGCAGAAACAACCAGCAGTGTCTATAACAGGGTTGTCCAATTGGCAGGCCGCATGCGACCCGCGGAGCCATTTACTGTTGTCCGAGGTAGGTTATTAGTCAAAAGTAAAAGCTCTTGCACCCATATCGGATGAGAACTTTGTGCGCCAAACACACACGCCCTGCCAGGTTAACATCTCCTTAATGTGAAAATAAGTTACGTTTATATTCAGAAATTAGTTCTAGTAAATTCAGAAATTCACAATCATTCCAATGTGGTTTACTGAGTTATGGTGCGGCCTGATACCACGCACGGTTCCACTCCCACTTCTCGTTTGGGTGCAGCCGGGAAGAACTCCAAAATATCACCAATACGAGGAAGTCAGGTGCGGATCGCCCGAGTAACATTAATATGCAACGAAATTTAGGGTTGTAGTTGTAGCCCTTGAGGCCTTGCAAGTTGGACATCCCTGGTCTATATTATTCTTTATGGTGTATATGGTATGAATGAAATGATCTGAATTGAAAAGGCATGTCTGCATTTTCAAATTGAAATGGATTTAGGTCGGTAATATAGACAGAGACAGAGGCAGAGAAAGTCAGTCAGAAACAGAGACAGATACAGACAGACACAGACAGACAGACAGAGACAGACAGACAGACAGGCAGACAGAGCCAGGCAGACAGACAGAGACAGAAAGAGACAGAGACAGACAGAGACACAGACAGACAGACATACACTCTAATGAGACTGACTACTACTCTTACGGGACCAATGATTAGGACGCGCCAGGAAACACGAAATAATCGATTAAGCAAATCGGTGTTGCGGTGTGCGCCGCCCGCCCGCCTGAAGTGGCGCTTCGGCCTCTGCGTGCGTGCGTGCGTGCGTGCGTTTGGCAACGCAGGCACCCTGTGACCTCGCTCCGAGTGTCGCGTGGCGACGCCTCATGTGCGCCGCAAATGTCCCTCGCGAAGTGTTCCATTTGGAACGAGCTCTTTAGCTGCCAGAAGGTAGGTGGCAGTGGCGGTGGGTGAATTGAATTCAAGGGCGTTGCAAAAGCCATAGAAAACGTTGGCGACGTATGGCGGCTGCCCTTCCCTAATATTTCCAAATTTATTAAATTTTCACAATTATTCCGAAAGTTTACTCCATTAACATCTGTATGAATTACGCGCGTAGCGCATGCCCCTTGGCATCGTGTCCATGAGCATAGGGCCATTGTTGAGCTATCTGGCTGCATCTGTTCGCAACTTTCGTCGCCTACTTGCTTGTTGCATAATTATACTACTAGAGTGCTCCGAAGCGCCAAACGTGGTTCATTTGGAACGCGCACTTTAGCCGCCAGAGGGTAGGTAGCAGAAGGGGCGGGTGATTTAAATCCAGGAATACCATCACGTTGGGGAGGGATGGCATAAGACGGCTATCGATCCATACGTAAGTTGCCAAAATTATCAAATTCTCATAATTAATTCAAAGGTTTAAATAAGTGTTATTAAATTTTTAAATGCAGAAATCTGCTGAGATAAATATATCAAGACGAATCACCAGAAAGACCAGACTGGACAAAGAGATAAAAAGCGAAATAAGGAAAGAGTGTAGAAGGGAGACGTTTGGGGACAGCTTGGAGAAGAGGAAGCTGGAGTGGAACAAATGTTCATCAAGGCAGGGGTCCGGGCGAGCTAGGTGAGCTAAACCAGCAAGAATGTCGCGGAAAAGGAGGGCATAGTTGACATAAGGGCACGCGTTGTTTTGGACAGAGACAGTTTTGACGTCAGGACGCAATTGCTACGTGCTCTGACTGTGTTAGATAAGCGTAGTTCCCATGTTCAATTAACGAGAGTGATGTGCGCAGCAGACTGGACGGTCACGAAGGAAGAATGACGTGATGCAACAGCGGAATGTACTTGTGTTTCATTAGCAAAGGAGTCGGTAAGCGAGTCTTAGGACTTCCACTAGCCGTAAGTGAGGGGGCTTTAAAAATGATCACGCAGAATGTTGGTCCATATACCAATATTCATTGAAGTAAAAAAAATTAAGATATTAATTTAAACGTGGATTCCTTTTATCATTCATTGTTTCTTATTCGGACCATTACATTCCAAACTAAAACTGTTTCACTCGTCGAATTGTTACACCCCCAAACTGTCTCGAAGGCCTTAGTCTGTCATATTAGTTAAGTGACTAGTGGCGTATTTGGCCCCCGCGGATCGAACAAAAAATCTTATATCCTGTAATCTTTGATTACGATCAATGTTTGATCATCGACCGGCGGCGCTCAGGTCCCAGGCGGCGTTGAAACGTTTGAGGGGTGCGGTCGGTGGTACGAGCCTTAAAGCCGATCTCCGAGCGGGGTTGGGCGATCCTGAATCTAATGTACGAACGATTCTGTTCCTGGCGACTCAGGTACGATTTTCAACTAATCAAACAATGTACGTGACCAACGTACCTCTCCGGTTCCTCTGGGTACCGGAGTTGAAATCCCGGTTGATCCATGTGGAATTTGTGGTGGACAAAGCGGGTTCGCGGCAAATTTTCTCGGGGCTATCCTGTTTCATAATTGCCAATTCATCAAAATCCACCACTCCACGTTCAAATTAAAAATTACCCTGAAATTAAAAGATTTCAATGCACTCCTTCAGATTCATTTACCCATTACGTTTTTTGTTTTGCTTTTTTAATTATAATACGTTTTGTGTGTAAATTTTGTAGCAATAGTATCTGTAATCGAAATATAGAAAATAAGTTTATAATTTCAGCTTTTTGTCTATGCAAAATGTATCGGTATTGCTTGAAATCGACAATTATTCGGTTTTTTAAAATATAACCGTCAATTAAACCAATTGTATTGGCTCATCCCCAACTGCGAGCCTCGACCGCGAGCTCTTGTCGACGGCGCGTGCCTGCGTGTGCCCAGCGTTCGGAGCCGCGACGCGACGCGTCGCGTGCGTGCGCGCTGCGTGCGTGGCCGCGCGCGCGTGCGCAGACGACTTTTGGCAGCGCGGCGGCGGCCGCCTCGCGTCGTGTGGGTTCGCGTTCGCGCGTCGAGCGCTGGTCCTTGCCCCGGATGTGAACCACGCCTCCCCTTCTCGCGTTCAAGGCCCTCTATTTCCGGAGGAGGAGGAGGTGGAGGAGGGCGAGGAGGCTCTTTCTGTGAGAATTAGCTCTTCACAAAGGCGACTCAGGAACGATGTACGTAGTGTTGGGTTAATTCTATTTTACGGCGCGCGCAGATTGACCAAACCCACTAATAATTGTGAATATTGACCAAGTTATCAAAATGAACATGAAAGTAAAAGTTTTACCTTCTCAATTTAAAATTTAATATTAGGATAATAAATGCAATATAAATATAATTTAAAATAATTTCGTGTGTATTTTATATGTGCATGAAATGTTTAAAAATGGTTTATTGATGTTTTAAAACTGAATTTTAATTATTATTTTTTTGTAGTTAAACAAATAATTAAACACAAGATTCACATATGTATGAACTAATAAAGAATCGTGTTAAGAATATTGGGGTCACCATCAGTGGAGATCCATAGCATGTGCGTAGTCTGTCTAAGCATTGATCCGTCCCTGGATGTTTGGTCCAGAATGTGGTTCAGCATGTTTGTCACCCCTTATTTTTAATACAGGATAGCGAACGTGTCCTGTTGACGGCGGATCCTGTCTGTGAGTTCGAGTTTCAAGAGAAAATGTGCAACTAAGTCCTAAAGTACGCTTGTGGGCTCAATGCCCTTGCAGTTCGGTTCTTTCTGACACCCGTCATCGCAGCGTTTATGGTATTATAATATCGCCAGAAATATTTCAAACTACGGATTGAAAGAAGTTTTGAAATTTAAATTTGTAATTTTGTAATAAATTTATTTTACATATTCCTCATGATTCTACAAAAAACATTAGGGCCAATATAAAATGAAACAACTTTCTATTACGATGTGTATTCTACAATTCAAATTATTGTACATTTTCTGCTCATTTTTACGAATAGAGTAAAGAAATAAATCATCATATTTCTGATGAATGACATTTTCTGTGCGGAACTTTCAAAATTTTGTAATTGTTTAAGTCATGTTCAGGATTTATTTGAAGCGTTTAAGCACTTCCGCTACTTCCTTCAATTTTGCGGTTTCAACTTCAAATTTCCTACAATTTTAGTTGAGGTCGCGTTGTCAACGCACATATGGAACATCTGTTGAATCCAAGGAGGAAGAACACTTCCATTATTCGGCCTTGACGTATTCAAAGGCTTTGTAGGAGCATGCTGATTGGATGAAATGGTATTAATACAGTGCTTTTGTATCATTACGAAACAAATAAATACGAGCTAGTAGTCGTTTGCACCTAATAGGTGCAGACGATGATTGAAATGTACAGCATACGAACACACATTTTTGCATCACTGGTTATTTTAGATAACTAAACAATAAGTACTGCGGAGCGCTTCTTTTGTTGGTTTCCTACTTTTTTACTTAAGCATAACCAGTACATTTTTATGCCTTGTCTCAACGCTATGTATTTCAGGATCAGCGGGAATCAATTGCATTATGGATCATTTTAAAAATATCGGCTTCGTTGTTTCTGTTTTCCTTCATTTCCCTTGTTTCTTCTTTCTTCTCAAGGTCTCACAACTGGCCAAGACCTCTTGGCTTCAGCCCAANNNNTGGACTGATGTCTAGTAGTGGCGGAGAGTACACGCGCGTCATCTTTTCAATACAGAAGACTTTTGCTTCAAAGGATGTTGGTCCGTTGGTTTTTGTTGGACTAAGTGAAATAAATTGATTCTTAACTCAACCACGGTTAACCTGAGTGTGAAGTGATCCAGAAACAAAATTATTGTTTTCACAACCACATTTCACTCCACATTTTACGAACAGGGAAATGTGAAATTTTGTTGTGGTTATTGCGGTAACTGGGGATGTTCCGGTTGTTTATAATACTTTCTGGTTCATTAATTTTCGGGTAAGGAACAAAAAGAAACGTTTAAAAACATGACTCTATCATTGGTAGCGCAAAAGCAAGATCGGTTTTTCACACTTTAAAAGAAGTTCAGGACATGAAATATTGATACAACCTCCAAGAACAAAATTTGCGTCACGATTTATATTAATGATCGTTTGTCCAAGAAACAAAACATATTATTTACTAACTGGCTTGGGCGTATCATTTGATCATTTTTATAAATCATCTGCTTCAGTATATAAATTGTTTCATATTACCAGCAGTTATTAAGGGTAAAAATGGCCCCATTATCATTAAGTGATGAGTTGACAGCGTGTGCGTAAACATTGAAGAGTCTTCTTTGCCAATTTGCTATTTTATTTCATGGTCTTCTGTCAGTGATTTTAATACTTGAGAAAAATATCTGAACCTTATGAATACGTGAACGAAAATTGATCAAAACAGTAGAGTACAAGGGTTCAACGAAAAACTTTATGTCTTAATCATCTCCAGTTTTGTGTATTATTTAGAAAATGACATATTGCCACACTACAACCTTGCCTTGTGACAACTTTGATAGAGGCATAGAGTTAATTACAATAATAATTCAGTTGTATTTTTTGATAGGTACCTTTTAAAGCAATGAACGAACTACGGTGTTAACTTTGTTTTCAGAATCAGACTACAATCGACCACGCATTAGTCATCAAAAGTATTGACATGTAGACATTTTGAAGGGACATCCTTCCATGAAAACTGGCTTCATGTCAGTTCTGACAACGATTGCTATAAAATAAAAAAGTTCTATGACTCTCAAATAGACTTAATATGACTTAACTTAATATAATATAACTCAAATATGACTTAAAAATAGTTTAAGAATATACATTTATACATAGGATTCATTCCGATAATGTTCGCGTCGGCATAATCTAATTTCTTGTCATAAATTTAACCATTATAATTTTATCCAAAAGAATGGAAAATATCTCTCTTGTTTGTTTGTTTTTTGCCTATGCTCCGCATGCCTTTTGCTCTTTGAATTAGACGGTACTCATGTGCACAAATTGCATTCTGAAAGTGAGTAATGTCTTTGCATATCCTGAGCTTCAGAATCCCCACTCCCTTTCTTTTATCGTAAGCAATAAAATTTAGCAACCTGCTTCGGGCACCATTTGATAACGAAAACGTTATATCCTACGTAATAGAAACATTGTGCAGTGTCTAACAAGCAGCTTTGACTGTTTTGCTGTGTCCGACAGAATATGTACTACCCCCACTTCTCTCGTCTCTAGCAAAACGAGAACTTGCGCAAATACGTGCGCAAATAATAGGGCTCAGACATTTTTTTCTTCAGGAGGACACGTTTAAAATTTCAGGACAGGGAAAGCGAGTCGAGTCTAGTTTTAGTGCAATTGAAAGGTGTCAGTCGGAGTTGGGATTAGATATGTTTTTAATAAGAATATATTGTACGGTTAAAAATGGACTCCATTTCTGTTCATTCTCCTCCATGTCAGCTAATACAACGTAATATTAAGAATTAAAAAGGGTCGAGTATTCAAGGCCATAGCTGTGAGTAATAAAGCGATGTCAAGTTCTTTTGTAAAAACCTTCAGATATGTGCACAAACATTAATTGATATTTAATATTTATTGGGGAAATATCGAAACTAATTTCTAGTGTTATATATCAGATTAGTTGTTAGGTTTAGTTAATTGTTTTTTTTATGTTTTTAAAATATGTAGAATGTCAATAATTAGTAAATTAGGGCTTTGAGAAATATATTAACGTCTGGTAGGTATCTTGCTTATTTCGTTGTATTGGTTTTCTGACCTTAATAAACATATGCATTTTTTAATAAAAATATTGTAGTTTCTGTTTATGAAGGTCAGAAAACATATACAATTAAATAATGGTTTTAATAATTTAATTTTTTTGTATCGTAATAGTTTTCATTTTTGTCGTTTATTTTTTAAAGTTATAATAAATTACTGTTTTTTTAGTTCCATGTGTGTTTTTTCCGTAAATGACATTACTTTAAGAGGTTTCCTGGAGAACGCCATTTGTATATGCTGTGGTAATCATCGACCTTCATCTTTTCGTATAACTGGCAAAGACATTAGATACATACAGCATATTCCGTATAAACTCCAGCCCTGTGAACCAGTTACAACCCTCCCTCCTCAACAATGCAGGCTCCGCAGGCCGCCTGTTGAAGGGTGCGAAGGGAGTCTAATTCGTTGCATGTGCGTCGGCCAGCACTGCATCGCGCGGGCTTCGAACTCGGCCCCCGCCACGGGCACTGCCGCAGAGGCCCCGTCGATAATTCAGATGAGGTGCTTTTCTTGGCTCCCTAGTGCCCGCCTTCATTTGAATATTTATCGCGCCCTCGGTCCGCTCGAAATGGGTCCGTGCTGTGACCCACTGGTAAATTTGGGGTAGTCTTTGTTTTTATCACGATGTGCGCAATGTTACGAATATATTAAAGAATCCAGGATATTTTAAAGCGAAAACTGTAGGATGTATAATATTAAACTTCTGCATACATAATAAACATTGTTGCATTACGTTTCCTTTCTTCTCACTGAAAATTATTCAGTAAACCTTAACAAAGAAGCTTCAAGGTATGTCGACAGTAATTTTACAATTTTCTGGTGTCACATTGTGTAATGTGTAACAATGTTTCGCTATTTTGAGTTTAGAGCTGTTCTTTTGTTTAAGTAAAAAAACTTAGGTGACTTTGAATAAACTTAAAGTAGAAATAAATAGTACCACAAAAAGTGATTCATTTCAGATTATATCGATATTTAAAAAGAGTTCTTAACACAGAAATAATATATGCTGAACTTACTATAAATCACGTTTAATAAAGACGTACAAGGAATATATTCGGAATCAATATTTGTTTGCATTAGATCAATTTACGTCTGGTGTCACACAGCAGGAACACAAAGAGAATCTCTTATTGTATCAGGTATCATGATTCATACCTAACTAAGTGCTTAAATTTGGAAACATTTCGTGAATCATCTTCAAAAACAAATTATCTTAGATAAGAATACTACCTATTTCAAAGTATTCTTCTTCACCTCAAGGATTAAGCCTGTTTCGACCTCACAGAACTTGTCCCCATCTCTTCCTTCGCCATTCTATATTTCGCCCACCTCTTACCTTGTGTTGTAAGGCTAACTTTGATTAACTTTTTATTACTAATCCGAAGTTGGTGGAACAAATATACTGACAAAGCATATGCAAGATCCTTAACTTTTTTCATTTTCCACATTGATGCACCTTTCCCAACGCTTCGTAAAGGCTTAGAATGCTAAGGTTCCTGTCTCGGGCAATCACTGACCACTACTCCTTTTTTGTTCACGCACTAAAAGTTTTGACCCGTGAATACGCGGGCTATTATCTCCCTCAAACGCACTTACACGTGTTTTCACACTTGCAAAGCGCCAACTGACTCGTGAAGGAGACAGCGGCTGTAACTTCCTACGCCTCATAAGCTTGGGTCCCGTGTTCCAACCTTGGCCGCCCGGTGCCTCATTAGTCCCCGCGGAGGCCTCGCATTCCATTCCTCCTGCACACGCTGCGTGCTAATGAGAGAGCCTGCTTTCCCTGCTCACTACGACGCTGTAGCCCGGGGGCGGACACACGCAGTGACGGCGCGTGACCTGAGACCGTGGTGGTTTGCAAACAAAGTCTCGCGGAATGGCCTAGTCAACGAACTCAGGCCTACGCGAGGCGGATCTTTACTCTCTGCTTTGTAGACTTGAGCATCCATGAAATCCTTCCCGATTGACAGGATGAGAAGCGCTCATCCCGTCACGGAAGTCAAAAACAGTTGTTTTGTGTGCGTGTAACACGAACAATATTCGGGTTAGAATCCCGCATGTAGCCCGCATGTACCAACACTGTACCAGTAAAGTGCTACACGAGCCAAGAGCTCATTAGTTATCACCCTTACCCTTGCCTGCATCCTGTGATAAATAGGCGTGAGTAGTGGCACAGTTGCTTCAAAATCAGCATCGCCACACTATTATCGGGTAGTTTTTTTTAGTTACATCTAACCTTCTGTATGACACATAATTGCGTCGTGCGGTGGTCGTGTGAGTTTGATCTGAGCGCGCTGGTTCCACGGGCGGCACACTGCTGAGGTGAGAAGTGACCTTATGACCATGTCATACGGTTCTTCATTTACCTTTTTTCTGTTTAAATCCGCTTTACAATAGCTCTGGTCATTAGAAATAGATTCAATCTTCCCTTCTTCCCTTTCTTTGCCTTCTATCGATGTGTTATTAAAATTTGTAATGTTTATCTTAGCAGAATGCGGAAGGAATATCACGCGCGGTCCGTGATTCATTGTTAAGGTACTGCTCCAACATCCACCAGGAAAACATCGGAGAAAATTGTTGTTGGTATTGTGGTGAAATTTCGTTGGCATTTATAATGAAATAACTATACGAGTCGTCATTGACAACAATATTGTTTCTTACAATTGCAGCTTTCGATAGCTTAGCCACCATCAGCAGTTTTCTGTTGTATGGAAGTCACAAAACGACTACATGGTAGCAGTAAACCGAGCCAAATTAATACAATGAATGCCTATGCCATCATTTGTTCAGTATTTCATTGTGAGTTGTAATCGATCTATTGAAAGCATTCGACTTTACCTCTTAGAGAAAACATTGAAGTTTAAGGTTGTTCTTAGCGAAGATATGACGAGTTTTCTTAAGCTTGAAGAGTGTTTGTAAACGATTTGTGAATTTATGTAAACGCAATATCTAGGAGTCGTCTGAGACGTGTCCTTCCACAACAAAAACTCAGTAGTTATAATTATTTAGTGCTCTACGTTTTTTAGATAACATTGACTGCGAAATGTCTTTGCTATATTTCCTTTTAGCATATATGTATGGATCTTGGTAAATATAAAACATTTCCATTACATTTACAGAAATATGCTGAACTATTAATTTCTTAGTGAATAGCTATTCTATTGTTCCAGAACTTGTAAATCCACTTTCTTTTATTGGTCTTCGAGACTTAATACTAAAGGACATGAAACAATGTTTTAGAGGTTTTCTATTTGGAGTTAAATGAATATGTGGAACTTTTCTGCAGCCACATCCCTCTCATGTCTTATTTTCGGCGTGCATTCTGCTTGATAGAAATTGTAAGATATATCCCAACTTTCCAAGCCATTTTTCAACCACATTTATTCTTTTGGCTTGGATCTTTTCTGCATAACTTCATTAAATTTAAATCTTTAAATGATGTAATGCAGTTCTTTTAATTTGAGCAATCGTTGAGTAACAACACTAAGAGAATAAAAAGTTTCGGTATGCCGAACTAATGTACTTTCTTTCTTTGGAGAGATATGCGTCGTGAAAATGGCGTGGTCTCCGGGGCGCAGTATTTTTGTTTGGTTTTTACGGATAGCTAGAGCAAATGGACAAATCTAAATGTACGCTGTATAATAGTTGATGATTTAAAAAGTTGTACGTGAGAAGGTATTTTGGTTACGTTAGCTCATCTAAAGATCGTCATTTTGATATTGTTCATTTGACGCGCGTCGCTCCTGTTGTTGCAAGTTGACAGCAAGGCTCCGACCTTTGGTTCCTGCGATAGTATACAGCATTCTTGCGTCCAGTGAACGATACTTTTTACCGCGTTTTACTCCAAAATACACCCATGTACTTACATTCACTACACTACCACACATGTTGGGAGACCCGTCGGGTGCTGAGAGCTTGTCCTGTCCGGGGCAATTCCCCGCTGGTGGGAAGTACCTGATTGGCAGAAACCCCGCCAGCTGGTGTGTAGGACAGCATTAGATTTCGCCATCCAGCGGGAGAAGACCACAGCCACGTCCCGTAATAAAACATTCACTACACTTATGGGACTAATGATCGTAGCATTTGACGTGCCGAAAATTTAAATCAAAAGACAGTCACCATAGCGGCGCTCTGAGCAAGCTCTCTACTCCCGCGTTGATGCACAGTCGCCTTGTTCTTCACCCGCATTGAAATGCTACAGAACCCACCCTCGGCTCCGCGTTGAACGTTTAAATATCTACACAGTAGAAATCACTTCATGAAAAGTCGGATACGTCACATAAGAACCGAACCATAAATGCCGGGGAATTTTCCAAGAAAACATTAATCGTCCATCGTGCTGGAACAAAATACACCACGAAATTCTGATCTCTGGTCACCGTGAATCACATCTTCTGAATCTAGTTCATTTTACGCTTTGAAGCAATTGGAAGACAAACAATAAAACATTACATCCAATTCTGTTTATATTCATCAAACAAATAAGGCATTGTATGATTGATGTATTGGCATATTAAACGATATGTTTTTATCTTTGGAAAGAACAATCTCGAGTTCATGCGAACATTGTTAAATTTTCTTTAATTTTACTTATATGTTAATAATGTTTATCAGTTCACGAGATTTCAGTTCAGGAAACGAAAAATGCTGTTTTTAATATTTTTTATAAAAGACGTACATTTGAAATGAAATAAAATAAAAAAAAACACTAGAGAAAATAGAATGTGATTTAGGTTTAGTCTTATATTGTTGAGTAGAAGTACTAAAAATTGTTGTGAAGCTTTGAAACGTAATGATAGATTTTGTAACTAAAATCCTATTATAATTATGAGTAAGAAAATTATATTTTATAGATACTTATGTGTACCTTTCAAGGCAACGTTAAGTTAGTTATATGCCTGAGTATTACATTGGCCTTTGTATTTAAATTAAGCTTCCTCAAGGGGCATACAGCACTTGTGCTTCGAAACAGGTTGATGACGTGTAATGAATCTTTAATGCCATTAAGTAGAAAGCTCAATGAGGCCGAAGATAGTTCTTGCACCGACCACGAGATCGCGCTGGGTGTGCTATCATTCCTGCTCGTGAATTACGTCAGTGAAAAGGAAGTGATGAAATGTTCTCCAGCAAGCTTTTCATCAACAGCAAAATTTGGACTAATTTATTTTTCACTTCTTGTTACTTTATTACATAATTTCACAATAAAGTTTCTTATCATGTTTTTTTTGATTTCATAATGTTGTACAAAGCACCCATTGTAAATTTTTGCTCGTCACTTTCTATGACATGGGTATATTTTTTTGGTATGTGCTTATATAATAAATACTAACTTCTGAGAAAATATATAAAAACTATACCAAACACATCTTTCGAAATTATAGATCATGCACAATTTATCTAAAATTTAGCAGAGCACGAAGAGTGCTACAATCTCTTGGAATTTGTTTAGTTATTACTAATTAGGAAGAAATGCATTTTATATTGGAAATTATATGTTTTAATAATTTATAAACGCTTCTGCATTCTGTTCAAATATAATATTGTTTCATTATAAGACAGAACCGCTCTAATTCCTTTACACTCTTTGGGTAACGCAAAGTATGTTCATAGTTTGGCGTTTTATAGTTCTGTTCATCGTATTCACACATTGTTATAGACAGGATTTGACACATGTAACTTGGAGAGGGACTCAAATTCAGTTTGTACTCCCACGTTAACGCGTTAAAGAATTATTATTAGAAGAATATTTAGAGTATGAATTTCTTCATGAAATGCCGTCAGCTCTGACTTATTTGGACAATCAATATTTTGGAATTGCTGTGAATGAATTGGATAAAATTACAAATAAATATTGGAGGTAGCTTTGTTCTACGTCGGCGCCATCCTTGTATTCGGTGTGTCCTTCCACTTCATCCTCATGCGCACGTGTTGCCCAACCATGTGCTTCGATTGTGTAGGCCTGCCAGTAACGTCATAGGGGGCAAAACAGAGCGAACGATTATGTGTGCCGAGAGACCTTTTGAGATTCACGTCCGGAAGGAAGAACGTCATCTCGTGTGGCTGTTCACATCCACCATACACAAGCACATTGCTGAAACTCACAGTGATTACATGAGAATTCTGGAAAATATAGTGTTTACGTTTGTAGTGATAAACGAATTAACAGACCCATCAGTAAGATACGAAAATGATAATTTCTTTGGTATATTGATTTACCAATAGGTGAATAAATCTAAACTGTGTTCACATTTAGCAGAGTTTTCCACATTCTCCTACAACTCTTCAATAGACATCAGTCGCCAAGAGGCATTTGCCATTTAGCATAAAACACCAAGTCTACTGTAAGACACAACTTCCTTAACAACATAACGGACAACAGACTTATGTGAATGAATCTCGCATGCATGATTCTCAGAACGTTTTCAAGCCTCTCCTTCCAGAAGAGCCGCTTGTTCCCTTGCGTGAACCGGAAAGCGAAAGCAGGCGTGTAAGAGAGCGTGGATGGCAGATGCACAGATAAGCGACCAAAATAGGTTTTTCGCACTCTCACTTACGCGGTTCTTTTTAGTCACACACGTTTATGATTTACACACGATAAAATCATAGTATTACTGTAGTAGCCTGTTGTTTTTCATGAACTAATAAATATCGTATAATGGAAATATTATAAGGAATCGAGAGGATTTGAGGCTTCAAAAGTTCTACGTTTGTTGTTTTACATTAAAGAAATTCTTTGTAATTTTATCTTTGAAACAAAACCAATTTTATTGACTTACGTCCACGCCAATTTATTTTTTAAAATATGAAGTAAACATTGGAAGGAAGGGGACACGACTGTCAGTTCTCAGCTCGCATTCTGTGTCGGTTTTCACTTGTATTTTTTTTTTCATTCACTCATAATTTCTTGCGTTTGTATCGAGTCATAACAGATGCAGGGTTGCAAGTCAAACAAATGATCACGAAACTCTCTATTGTACGTGTTTACTTTTGTGGTTAAGCGCGAGTTACTTACGATTGATAATCCTGCACATGGGCTTGGATTGTTTAGGAAAATTTGAACTATACGTAAGTTTAATATTTTTACACATAAAAACATTTTCTCCCAAGCCTAGGAAGTGGAAAACCTCAAACGTTTTAGAGCTAATAATTATCTTATTATATTCACATTGAATTATTCTGAGTAAAATATGGACATGAATTAAATATTAAGAGATATATATAACAATAAAATATGTAAGAAATAGTAGAATATTAACAAAATTATAAACTGAAATATATTTCTTTGATAGGAGTGCAAAACTTACAAAGTATGTTTAAATCTAATTCATATTCCTGACAAGTTTCAACACATTACCTCCAGTACTTATAGAGAAATTGTTTCATAAAGAAGAATCATTATTTTCCCATTATTTTTTTTTAAAATCCATTGCTTAGATATGAAGGTGCTTAGATTACGAACGTGTTCCTTGTAATTCGATCTAAGCAAACTCGTGTCCGGATCCTTCTTTTCAATTGAGAGTAGTCTGCCAGACCTGCCCTCCGCATGTATGATATGCCGTTGGATCCTCCTCCGAATCGGCGACAACACGCGAGGCGGCGGCAGCAGTGCAAACACCGCGACACGGAACAAGCGAGGCTTCCTCTGGTCTATGTCGTTCTATTTCAAGACTAGGCGCTTCGCACTGCTCTCAGTCGCGCGCACAGAACGCGAGTGCGTGTTCGCCACGTGAACAAACGGAATAATGTCTTTCGCTGGCGCTGTACCATTGGAAGAAAATGAGGAGAACGTGGCTTTGAGGCGAAGCCCGCGTAGGCTTGGAATTCCTAGGAACAAACTCGGCATTATTTACGTAAAAATAAGGAAATTAGGAAGAAACACGCCCACCAACACCAATCAGATTTTTTTACTTGCTTTCTCTCATAATTATCAATAAATGGCAGAGAAATTGATTTGGCAATTTTGAAAGTTATCAAAATTGCCACGATCTATGTAATAGAAGAACTCTTAGAGAATAATGTAATTTTAAGTACACTATATTAAGTATTGTCAGTTCATAACTTTGTTTTCTCTTTTTTCAGGTGAGTTACTATCAATATTGGTGATGGATCCGGTACCTGTAGAGAGGAATATGGAACAAGTTTAGTAAGTAAATGAGGAAATCACAAACGTGTTGGTTTCCTTGTTATATGACGTTTTCCTGTTCTCTAACAACTATACTAAGTGTTTCAACTGATATTCGCACTTCAAAATTCTAATTACATTAATATTTTTAAGATAAAGAAGTGTATGATTTCCTTTACCTGCAGCATTGTTTGAGTTATTCCCGAGGTAACCGATGAAGTCTAATACTGCATAGTCTTCGTCTAAATTCAAATCACCACCAGAAAGACGATGTAAAATGCAATCCTTCCGAACAAGGAACACGTGTTTCGCTGTAAATAATCCTTTCATGCGACGTAGATCACGGGTGTACTCTACGTAGGTTTTATTGTTCAGCTGTACACTAACAGTATTCATGTAGCAGCCATTTCCTGATTTACATCAAGCAGAATCCCGGAGTGTCAATTACAATAGCTATCTAACAGTGTCACACAATCGAAAATAGAAACCGATGATGCATTTTCCCGGAACTCATACTGCATCACTAGCATACACTCATCAGAGTGCCCGCCCACACGTTTGCGTACGCTCTCACTTTTGAGTACCATTATTTAAAGGTGGCACCATACAATGGAAACTAGATTGTGAGAAAGAAAAATATGTTTTGGGAAAAAGAGACACTGCCCTTTTTGTACGTAAATATTCAATTTTGCATACTCACTTTTCAACAGCCAAGCCACAGAACAAAGAATATGCGTACAATACAATTTGAAGAATAGATGGTGAACTTAAGATCAAACCAATAATGCTATAACAACATATATATTCTCGCACTATTTATAACTTTTGCAAATTTCGAAAATTCAGACTGTTCAACGAAACGAAAATGAGATGTGCCCCATTTGCGTTTTTTCTCTATCTAGGGGGAGGGATTATGAATAAATTTTGGAGACATTTTTGAGACAAAATTATGAATTCGTTTAAAGACATGTAAAATATTACGGCATAAATACTCCTATTATTAAATAATGTATACGAACTTATTTAAAGAAGAGAGCATTTTGAGAACATTTTAAAGGAAAAAGGTATCTACCATTAATTTCAATCTCTTACAGTCTTCATTTTTTTGCAATTATTCATTATACAATGAGTTTGCCGAAAATAAAACCTGCGCAAAACTACATCGAGAAATCTCCGATTTCTATTGCAGCATTGCAATACTTTCTTTTGAACATGGAAGTACGTTGTAAGACAAGAAATATAAAACTGTTAAAAATTGTGACGTAAGGGGGAGAAGTTCAAGGGTACTCACTTCTAGCTTCAAAGCAAACGAGGTTAATTTTGTACCTCTTCTTGGAGGATTATGATTGTACTGTTCCTTCGTACGACATTATAAATTTTGTCAACATATTTATTTGCCTAATGTTCTCATTAAACAGATTGCATTTTTTTATTTGGACCCTCATCGTCTTTCAACTTCCATAGGTACTCTCATTTCGCGTTGTAGATGACGACACAAGTAGACTAAACTGAGAGGTAATTGAGGGGTAATTTCTCATGAGCATGTTTGTGAAACTCAACCACACATCGTCCTCAACGTCCCCTTCTTTTCCCCTGGCATTTCTAAGTTTCTGGTAGTTACTTTCCATTGAGAGGCATTCACGGCAGTGGCAAATAATTTTTTTTAATTCATTGGTTTTGGATGAACTGTATTGGAATATTGACGAGAACAATATAAACAAATATTTTAACTGCTTCTTTCAGTATATTTTCATGGGTAATTAGATTTCTCGAGAGAAATTGTTCTTCGGAAAGTGAGATATGAGACAAATGAATTTTAAAACGTAGTGTTCGTGTCCATTGTTTTTATAATTATTCATAAAACGTCGGTTGTTATGTAATTCTTATTTGGGCAAAAATGTTCGTCGTCCTTACAGAGTTATGGAGTAATCTGCGTGTGTCCGAGCGTCCGAGCAGTGGGTCACTCACGCGGGACCTCCTCCAGTTCACCAATCGCGAAAAATGAGATGTCATTCGACAATCACCTGGTGGCGAACATAGCCTCTGATGCAACTCAGCCACCTGGTGGGGGCTCATTTAGAAGATTCTAACATATTTATCTAAGAAAAATATTTTTAAGCGACTAAAAGCGACTTTGGGTGACTTATATGGCCTCCAGAGGTAATCAAATGTTCATTCGATTTCTCTGGACCAGACAAATTGATTAGCAAAAATTCTGGAAAAACATGTGTTTTGATGGTGTCAACACATTGGAGAGAAGTTCTATTATTATTCTCTGTTCCTGGCACATACATGAATCGTTACATTTTGCTTCATCCGAATGATAATAATTAAATCTAATTTTATAACGAAACAAACATTTTGTATTCTAACTTTTTAAGTCCAAAAATGTACGAATCGGTCAAATACAATAAGTTTTAAAATGTATTTCATTGTGAACTTGCAAAGCGTAAAAAAACTGTTTAACAAAAGAATACCTACCGGAGATCACTCACTAAGCTAGATAAAAACAATTTGCCTATTATACTATTGTAAAACTAATTCAATGTATAACAAATCGACAATAATAGGTTTCACAATAAGATCATATAAATATTTTAAATCGTTCTAAATCATTAAAACTTAGTATCTCTTCGATAAAGTAATTAACAAAATTATTGAGTAGGTTTTAGCCTTAAACATATTCACAGTGTCGGAAAAGGAATGCTTTATGCTTTTTCAGTACCTAACGTCTCTTGTGTGTGACTTTCGTGAAATATCTCAGAACTGTTCAGAAGATTCAATTTTTTCAGAGATGAGGCCTACAGGCTCTGTTCATCCATGGTGGTAGCAGTGAATATAAAGGCATCTTTTCATAGCTTTCCATTACCCTGTGGAAATATAATTTTCTAGTGCTCTTTCTTCTTAGAAGTTACTAGAGCTTTCTCACCAGAGGCAGTGCCTCTCGTTCTGAATGCCAGGCTGTTCATTTTCCTGTATGCCTGACAGGATTCTCTTCTTCCATGATGGAAAGGTTTGTGTATTTTCAATTCCCCGTGATGGACGTATTCACATTTCTGTCATCAGTGGCTGAAAGAGGACAGCACAAGCATTGGTGCGATTAGTCATGGCTAGCTACGAACAGGAGTGGTTCATATCGCTTAGTGCTCTCAATCATGATAAATAATTTCAATCTTGAAAGTATAATTCTCAGAAGGTTCATTCAAAGGAAGTGAAAGTTCTCAAATTATAACATTTCAAACAAATGACAATAACAGTTTTCAGAAGATATATACGTTTATCCTTTTCAAAGATTCTCTGTTCGATACAATTCACATCATGTGCTAGTTTATTTTCAAATAAGCATTTAAATATTTCGTATACACGTTTAATGATGTTTTATGAAAAATGTGTTAACTGTTTCAGAAATTTTCGTTTTTGAATCGTGAATTTTAATGTTTTTGTTTCTTTCTGAAACTTTTAAAAAACACATGAATTTCTCGTGGTTCTTAAAGGCTTACTCAGTTCTTAAGCCAGATGCTATTTCTCTGGGTTCGGGTCCTAATGCATGATGTAGGAATCCCAGAGGTACCGATGCAGAAATTGAGCGGTGGCCAGCAATGCGATATTTTGCTGTTGATACAAATATGTTAGGTGCACATGAACACCTAGGTTTCTAAAATGTTTCGTGAGGTCTCTGCGAATAGTTCTTAGAGCCCTAATTACATCTGGAACAACCATGACCACCGTTTTCAAAGTAATACCTACTCTATGTGGCGATATTTCGTTATTATTATTATTATTATTATTATTATTATTATTATTATTATTATTATTATTATTATTACTTACCGCATTTTAATTACTGGAATGGGATTATGAATTGTTATTTGTATATAAGTCATTTGCATTTTTGCCGTCTGTATATTATATACAACGTTCAGTATTCAATTCATTCACACACACACACACACACACACACATCGTTCATTTTATAAATGTGGTGTAATACAAGTGCTAGATCGTCTTGTAGTATACAGTAGTCAGAAAAAGACGAGCGAATAAATCGCTAACAATTGGGCGGATCCAGAAAGTATTACGAGGGGAGGAGCAATAACATTTGGAAACAATAAAATTGGCATTTCAGATGGGAGAGCAGCCTCTTTAAGTTAAATACATTATAAATGTGTCATTAAAAATGTATTTATAGCATTTATTTTCGTGTAAATAATTTATGTAATATTATTTGCCATTCAACGTTTTCCCCCAGAACGTGGAATGGTACTTCTTATCAGAAGCGCGCGTGACATCCCGCACCCTATAAAAACAAGTATACGCGAGGCCAGTAGAGTGTGCGGGATAGTTGTCGCTAGCATCTCGGTGTGACCTGTTTACCCCCCCCCTCCGCGCCCTCATTCGCTCGAAGCCGAAGCACATGAGTGCCGCCGATTGCATTGCGCGCGACGGGCGACTCATGCAGAGCGCGCTTGCCACTACATCTCGGTGGGGCGGCGCCAGGCGTGTCTTCCGGCTCGCTTTTGCACGTCGTCGCAGGCGAGGCAGGCAAGGATCCGCGAACGGGGCGGGGCGGCTCCCACGGCCGTGAAAATAGACCGCATTTTTTCCAGAAAAACTGCCACTTCAAAGCCGCGGCGGCGTGTGCGCGGAGGCTATTTAATAGTCCGCCCTGGCTCCGGTTGGCCACCGATCAGGAGCTGGCGACCGGCGCATCCCCCCGCCCCCCTCCCCCACCGCCCAAAGCACGTGCTGGAGTGCGCAGTAGCGTCGCGCGTCTTGCGAGTGCAGCGTCTGTTCGTGTTATAATGGCGGCTTAACACGACGTTTTTTCTGAGTAAGATTCTTAGTTCAAGTCTTTATTCTCAAATCAGTTGCGCATGAGTGCACCGTCAAATTGTGTACGGGCAGATAAGACGCTGTCATTAAGTGGTCCTCGTACGGCATCCTCTTTAATGTTTGGTTTATGGTCTTATGCGGCTTCTCACATCTTTAACCCTAAATAAAACCGATGAAAAATAATTTGGTAAGATTTTTTTAGTTCTATGCACAATTAACATTATTTTTGGTTCAAACATACTTAGAAACATTGGAAAATTCATTTGAACGGGCATTCATTTACGGACCCGATCTCCGAGAGCGGCAACAAGTCAAAGTGGAACGTTTCTTTTACATCTGTGAATATCTTGTGGCTGACCTCTGATTTGAAGTAATGCCTTTCTGTTACGCTTCCTTTAGTCATTAACCGGCTGAACTGACATCAACAGATGTACTACAAGTGGCTCTGACGAAAAGTCGTTAGTCTCAAGTTTGACGTATCTCGATACGTGGAGGATTTTCGACACTAGCTATTTAGGTCGGTTTAGCCACGTTTGGAGGAGAATTCTGGTTGGCTGCTCTGATCCGTAGTTTTACGCGGTTTCTTCATAAATACCAGAGCTGAGGGCGCGGACCGCGTGTGCTATCTTTTTTACCTCTTCCTTGATCTGTTCTCACCTCTTATCAACTCACTTACATGCACTGTCACTTTCACATACGTCAGGAGCTTAGTGCTTAACTGATGGACGCTGAAGGGAAACTACCTAGTTTGGGGAAAATCTCCCCAAGCCGACGTGTAGGTCAGCGCCTGACCTCACCAACTACGTAGAGGAAAAAATACGCGCCACTTCAGCATGAGAAAAACATACCCTACCCTTACCCCGGAACAAGATGACCAGAGCCAAGTTGACGCGCCGGATACACAAATAATCATTCCATATTCATTAAGGCTTGACTATTGCGGCCAATTCTCGGTTTTGTAACAAGACCTTGTTTCAAATAAGTCGGCGCCCAGCGTTCAGTAGTAAACTCACTCCACTCCATATTCAACATTAGCCAAAGTACATCATTGCCGTCATTATCGGCCAGCCTTCAAACAAAACTTATGCGTGTCTGGTTAGGACCAGAACATGAAAAAGGAGGAAACGAAATAAAATATAAGTAATGGGCATTTGCTCGATACGTGTCCATTTGTGTCAGACAAATGAGTTGCGACAGGATTCCTTGAGGCTCCACCATTTCCCCTGCTTTCCAATTCTGCCTCCATCTTCATCATCTGTGCATTACCATCACTTCGCTTATCACCATTCTTACTGCTCTCTTATTCATCGTGCGGTGTCAAAACGCATATTGAACGGACCCACGTAACCTGACTGGGTTTCTGGTGGTCTCCACGTAATCAAGCCTTACGATAAATATTTCGAATAGCTTTTCTTCTCATTCTTCCCCTTCCACTTTGTGTTTTGAACTCTTCATTTTCGATTGACTGAATTCCTTTTTTCTATTCTTATTTTTTAACACTTGGAATAATTGTTTTCTTTACCTTCGTCCTCCGTAATCATCTTTTTTTTTGTGTTTTTCATAGTTTTTGCTTGAGCTTTGTCTGTGATTTTCAAGCATTCTTCTCTTTGTCGGAACTATTCTTCACGGGTCTTGTTAAAATAGTTTTCTACCAGTTCAGCATTCTCCTGCTGTTTATTTCTGGCTTCCCTGCTCTTGACTGCTTTTGCATGCAAGGTTCCATTTTCCTCTCATTCATTTCCTCGGTTCTAACTATAATCTTTGTTTATGCTCTAGACTCGGAATTTCTTTCTTAGCTTTCATTAATTCTGTATTTATACGTTTTCTCATTTATTTTCCTTTTATGCTTTCTTCTGTTAATTGTTTTATGTATTCTCTTTTACATTCGTCTTCCCTTGATATTTTTCTTTTGTTGGCCCTGTAGCTACGTTGTAACTCATCGCCTCAACTCGTCGTGCCTTCCTCCTCCCCTCTTCGTCTCCATCGGCTGCACTCCCTGTCGCTGCCCGGCGCGCGTCTTCTGCGCAGCGAGCCCGTGCTCTCCTCCCTCCGCCGTTCAAGCCTCCCCGCACCGATCAACAGCACGCCTGCACAACACCACACCAGCCCGAACCGGCCTGTCACATGCCGCGCTCTCGCTACAACCACGGGTTGTCCAACTAGCGACTCCGTCCCTTCCCCGCCCCGTCCCGGACCCTCCATCACACAACTCCGCGCCCGCGTTCCATTCCGTTTGCTTCCGCCGCGCACACAGTCGCGCTCTCCAGCTCCCACTCTCTCCGACGCTCTCTCTTCCTCTCCGCTCTCTCTCTCTCTCTCTCTCTCTCTCTCTCTCTCTCTCTCTCTATCTATCTATCTATCTATCTCTATCTATCTATGTATCTATCTATCTGCCTATCAGTCTGTCTATCTATCTCCTCTCTGACCCTCCCTCTCCCAGCGCCGTTCCATTCCGACCTGCCCCCGCCTCATCCCATCCCCAACCCTCTCCAGCCCCCACTCTCCCCCGCTCTCACTCTTCACCTCGTCGCCCCGTGACTCCCCAGGCTCTCAGTTGGCACCGGCCTCCGTGCCGCGACTCAGCTGGCAGCGGCCACGCCGGGAGTCATTATTTTTAAAAAGCAGGGCGGCCCTCTAATAAGTAAACGCGCCCCGCCGACGGATTGTCCACAGCGCTCCTGGCGGAGCCGCGCCGACGTAGCGACATTCCTCTCGGCGCGCATGCGCTTCTCAATGGGACGGCGCCCGCCAGGCGGCGGCACGTGCACCGCTCCTGCGCAGCACGACTGTTTTGCTCCTTTTGAGCGAAACAAAAAAAGCGACGTGATTTTCGTGGTGGTGTATCTAGGTTTATTTGTTACCACAAATCAGTTGTCAGGCTGATTCGACTAAAATTCTTGTGTGACGTGTGCTTACATACATCTTGTCAGCGTGAATGTCATACAGAGGCTTGTAAAGAACCAAAATATCAAACATGGCTATCATTGGAAACCATTTTTATCATTATTTTTTGTCTAAAAGATTTGACATACGTGTGTCCTAATTTGAGGTATTTATTAATTCGTCCTGATATCTTTCATGTACTATACTACACAAAGTTGGTAAAAAGCAATATGGTGATCGTAGGCTCCATTTTGTTGATTTATTCTTCAAAGTTCAATATTAACTTTTTTCAACCTGGAGAATTGGCACGCAGTCAGGTTATTTAAAAAAATATTCTAGTTCCCTTGACAAAAGAGAGAAGAGTCTACATATGAGGCAAGACTCGCCGGTAAGCATTCGGTTCATCTTTGAAATCCAAATTAAGAAAGCAAGAATAATAAATGTAGGAAGAGCATCCCAGATTCAAGCCTACATAATACGCGTCTTCGTTAAGAAATTATGTCCGGCACATCAATGTACCAGGGGCTGAAGTACAGGGGGTGACAGACAATGTATACAGGGAGAGGGGGTCACGGTTTTTGTGTTCAATATACAAAGATCATCAGTAACAAAGAAAATGTACATCTGCACTTTTAACTCCTCAATAACTCTTTCCGCGTTTACGTAGTTCTAATTTACATATTTTACATAAGTCAGTGTTGTAATCTTTTTTGCTAGGGTCGTGACGTCCCGTGATTCGTGAATGACAAACTTTTGTTTGCTAGAGGCACTTTTTCCGTAGTCAACATATTAGTAGCAATTGCGTTCGTATTTACTACCTCATATGTTTTTCCATTATTAAAATCATGTTTTCGGTAAACACTTGCACAAAATTACCAGTCTCTAGGCGTCAATATTAGATTCAATGCTTAAGTGAGCACTGTATTCGATAGGTATCCTCAGAATATCTCCGTCTCTTGTGTCAGTGACTTTTTCTTTTATCGGATCATAAGTAAGGCGCAAAAAATTGCAAATCTGCGAGGAAATTTTCCAGTTATTGCCTTGTGTCTCGAATGGGAATGAATTAAATTTTTGTCGTGTACAAAATACGAGTATATTCTCCTTGTATCTACCTCCCTCTTCTGTCTTCACTCTCAATTAACATCATTGATCAGCAATCGTAGAATTATCTTCTAAAGATATAAATGCTTGTTCCACATGTCCAAAAAATTTTCATATCTTTTAATATTGCAACTTCAAAATTCATAATCCTGAAGACAAATTTTATCTCGTGTATTTGACTTCTAATGTGTCGCAATCTTCAAAGAAAATGAATTTAAAAAAGTATCTAGGTTCGTAAGTATCCAGTTCATGCAGGCTGTTTTGTCAGGATGTCTTAAACATGCCCGTTTCTTTCAAGAATTCACGTAGAAGTTACAAGACTCTTGACTCTAGGGAAATCTAGTGTGTTATCAGTAAATGAACCACCGTAAGCTTTATAGTGGAATTTGTTATACAAAAAATACTGCCACACAACACTTTTTTCTTTCTTCTATGAAGAAAAAATTGCTTTTAAGAAAGTTATTCAGCGGAATGGTATCTAACTGATAAAATTAACCCTTACATTTTCCGACTATTTTTCTACTTTAGACTAGTGTAGCAATAATCAAATAATTTTTTTTCATAAAATAATCTTATAGCTATCGACCGAGTTAAAACATATTTATTGGGTTTCTCTCTCTCTAAAATAAAGAAAAATGGAAAACGTTAGAAAAAGTTTCACTTTATGTTGGCAGTTGGGCATCCATCCAGTGGGAAGAGTGATGATCTTTTCCCGTAATCAATTTCTACATTTTTTTAGCAAGGGGTCCCGTCGCACTCGCCGATTAACATTCCCACGTGCCCGTGACCTGAGCCAATGTATATGTTTCGAGATACGTACACCTTTGCCAAGTTAGACTTCAACAGCTTGTACTTCTGTGGTCTCAGAAACCGAGACACTTTAAGTTCCCCACTGGGAGAAAAAAAAGAATTTTACGAATCAAAAATACGGTAACTTTACTTTACATTTTGAGCCAACTACGTTACATGCATTTTCCACACACGATCTCCACATCATATGTGATAAAATTTCTGTTGTTATGTGAAAGCACGTATTTGAATTACCTTTACCTGTTCTGATTGAACATGACCACAAGATAAATAATTAAGTAGCGTGTTCCAGTTCATTATCATGACTACCAGTTTATACGGGCAACTCGAAATGCAGGAAACTGGAAAGAGCGTATACAGAGACGAAATCGATGCCAGGCATCAAATAGAGAGGTCAATGTTATTAGGTGCTACACGTTTGAATGAATTCGAAGAAAATCTACAATAATGTAATATAAACCAGTGTAAAGTGATGTAACGAAGAAATAGCAAACAGGCAAAGCGTGATAATGTTAAAGATTTGTCTTCTTGCTTAAATGTTATGACTGGTGTGATTAGGGATAATCTAATGAATGACGTTGGAGCGGAGGTGGGACGCGAGGCAAATGAACCGCGGAGAAAGCTGGCACGAATCCATTCCCTTACTCTCCTTCCCCCAAACGAAGGAAGACCGCAGCGGAAGCAGACATCTAAGCGGCCAGCGCAGAGCAAGATCGTGATGGCAGGCGCCAGCCTCGAGCTGCGCGGTGGGAAGGTTCGATCGATGATTGTTTTACGTTTCCGAGCGCGTCAACTGCTAAGGTCATTAGTCCCGTTAGTGTGGTACATGTTTTATTACGGACGTTGTAGGTGTACTTCCCCCGCTGGATGGAGAGATCTGGCGCCGACCTATCCATCTGTTCGCGGGTTTTATCCCGAACCAGGTATCTCCTACCAGCGAGGCATCGAACCAGCCGGAACGATCTCTAAGTCTCTACTCCAGACATGTGTGGCATGTAGTGCATGTAAGTGTGTGTATGTGTGTGTAAGTAAGTAAGTAAGTGATGAGTAAAGGACAAAGAAGAGACTTTCGGTCCATGACCCATTTGTTAGGATACTGCTCCAGCATTCGCCTGGTATTGATCGGAGAAACCACGGAAAACTACCTATCAGAGCAACCGGCCGCTGGAATCCTCTTATAGACAATAGCTGAATTCGACCTAGCTATCCGGCTAGAATAAAAAATCCGCCATCGGGGGACTCGGAATCCTAATCAGATTCACTACAGAGATTGCTGCAAAGCTGGCTCTGAGCTAATCTCACCCACCCATTGACACGTATCGAGCACATTTTAGCAACCTTCGCGGTTCGAACCCTAACCTCCCAGTACACTCAACCGTAAAGTGTTACTTATCCGTTGTTTCTGACAATGATCGTTTGACGTACGGAAATGCACAATAACAGATTTTTTCCTGCACAATTCTTAAATGGAAAATTCCGTCTTAATCTTAACAATCTCGCTATATCACAACGGGGTAATCCGAGATATTATGTTGTCCGCCTGGCAATTAGATAACTTCTGGTCTCTAGTTGCAGTCTTCTGGCTTGTCTTTTTCATATCGTAACATTTTTTCTTTTCCAGAATCAGGGGGCGTGATGAGTGCAAATGAAAAATTATTTTTCAAATATCCACTATATTCAAAAGGTACACTGGTCCATAAAATGAAACTTCCTTGACATCTTTGATCAAGTCCTCTTCTCCATCAGATTTGTTTGTAGACCTTTTCCGAGAATGTAAAAGTGAAGAGTCGACACACAACTAGGAGTATCAATTTCTTGTTGTTTATATAGCACCGCGGGTTGTGGCTTTTTCTTTGTGAGCAGGCGATTCTGTCTCAGAACTTTAGTGAAAAGACATTCATGCTGATGGGATTTCTTGTAAATCAAATCCTCGACCGCTACAATAGGAATGTTTTCTTACTCAGTGAGAGCTTCCGCTGCCTCATGGTCGTTCGACTCAGTGACCATGTGGCAAAAGTAGGGTACGCTTCTGTTGTCAGCAGGTATGTTTGGGACCTTGGCACCAAATGTACGCAAGTCAGAGTTCATGTTACCTCTGGCCCGAAGCTCGTTTTTGGGACCCGACCTTCCAGGGGACTAATGGATGTATTACATCCGAGAGAGTTCTCCGCAGAACGGTTTGAGAGAAAATCTTCTCCCCACAAAGGTTTTCTCGGTTCAGCATCAGTCACAGAATGTTCAAGTGAGGTCGATTCGTCGCCTACCGTTTTATACAGTCTGCGCTTTCGTTAGACGTGGCGTGCGAATTAACGAGAAGTTGTCAGCGATTGTCCCCAGTCGATAGTTTCATATCCCTAGCTAGATATTCCTCTGCTAGAAAAATAGTATTCGCTCCATGCCAGAGACAAAAATAACACTTATCTAGTCTCATTTATTGTTCCCATCCACCAATGAACAAATCAAGGGTCGAAATCAAGGAAATCGTAGAAGAGAACTTTTCCAATAGCATTCTAAGAATGAATTCTGACTGTGCTGCAAAGGCGAAGCTGATCTTTGTTCAATTTGTCAATTCGCTTCCCCCTCCCACTAGAGTTTTTAATTTTTTCCAAGAAGAAAATTTCCAATTCGCACCTTGATCTATTTCGTATTTTTTAATCAGATAGAAATTATATTGAAAAGATGCTCATGGCTATTTGCAAGATTTGAAGACGACGAAGATTCTATGATATCAAGGAGGAAAGCGAAGAGAGGGAGAAGGATAACGACGAGGACTAAAATGGCGACGAAGACTTCGAGACAGTTGACTGCGACGAAATAAACTGCCAAATTTGTAATGTAACCTCCAATGTGGGTTAATTCTTTCTAGATTTACTTAATAAGAATTTATATATTTCTGCAACGCGCTTGTAAAGCCCCTGTAAGCCTCTCGATTAATTATATACACTATTTGTTTGATTTTAATAGTTCTCCTATCACCCGAACATGGACATCACTGTAAACCAAATAACCTTTATTAAATTTAATAATAATAAATAAATTTTAATAATTTTCACCCCACGTTTCAACTACACTGTAATCGAAGTTATAAATCTCATATCTTTAATTTAATTATTCGATAATAAAATGCTTTCGCCTCTGCTATTAATTTTTAACTAATCCACCGGTTACAGAAAATTTATATTCGGGTTGTGGTCCTCGAAGCCCTTATGGAATGCGGGGATGCTCTCATCGATTTTGGTGAGTATAGAATGCGTGGCTTATTTTGGTTGCAATCATCGTCTCTTATCTAAATAACGAAACATAATGTTTCAATTTTTAGTGTTTGCGACCGCAATGCAGGAGCAACTCCGATTTGTTATAATCTAAACAATTTTTTATTTGTTTCATTACCTCTTCTTTGATTACTCCATCTAGCTCATGACAATACAACATAAATACCCAGACAAAATTATTTACACACACTAAAAATATCATAGACATGTATAATACACGTTCACACCTAATTTATATTTCGCGAATTTAAATAACCCATTCATACATATTCTCCGATCAAGCATGCGTGCTATTATAGCCATCTCATTTTTAGAATATATTTCTTTCTTCTAATTGCTCATCAATCTTGGCCTTGACATATTAATTTCAACAAAAGTTCAAAGTTATTCAATTTCCTGCACCGTACCGATACCAAGCTTATATGCCACCATCCTTCGCTTCATCCCCTCTCCGAGAATCTTCACTTTCGATCCATTATTCCGTATTTTCCACCTTCGCTCCGTAACCAATGCATTTACGACTTACAACTTTCAACTCAAATCAAAACTTTAAAAAAAACTCGCGACCTATCATTCAGCGGCCAATTTGCAACGCCGTCCGCTACCGTTCTCCTTGCTGTCTACCATCATTTCTCCTTGTTTTTTGCTGCTACTTAAAAATGATAACTAAAACAATCTCCTATTGCTTCCACATTGTTCACACTTCGGTAGAATTTTCTTTATAATTAATTTGACTAATAATATTGTCGCTAATTTCTATCTTCCAAAGTGATTTTAACATTATTTCAATCAGAATTTGTTTGTACCGGGAAATCCGAGTTCTTTTCCCGGCTAGGGCAGTTAATTCTTTGAACAATCAAATATCATTTGAATTATTATTATTATTATTATTATTATTATTATTATTATTATTATTATTATGCTCGACTTAAACACGCATGGTGCATCCTGCATTTACAGGGGGACAGAACCATTATTTCGATAGCAGGTGCGTTATCAGATGGCGGTAACTTTATCAGCAATCAGCATTTTAGCTGGATCAGAATTGTATCCCCCAGGGTTGTTAGCCCTGGGGGTATGGAAGAAGAAATGATGATAATGAGGGGTAAAAGAACGACACACACATACACAAATACATCCATGCCCGAAGGTGGACTCGAACCGACGATCCTTTCTTTCGAGATCGCAAGGCAGTACTGCCATGGCGATCCCGGCTATTTGGACGACTGTTATAATAATAATAACCCGTAGTATACATTTCAGAATCATCTCGAAATTATGCAATAATTATGTTGAATGCAGCACGAATGTCTACGAAACCATGTAATTTACCCTCATTGTCAGTTGGTAAATTTGAAATGTCTGGAGTTCACAGGGAATTTTCATAGCAATGGTCAGAATTTGTATTATTATTTTTATTATCATCATTATTCGCTTTGTGCGCTTCGTCCATAGAGGACCAGTTCACGCCGCCCACCCCGCCTCCTCCTCCACCCCCTCTGCTTGCTCCTCACCTGTTCGCTGGCAGCTTCCGCTCGGCCGTCGGCACTTCCGGCGGCGTTGACGTCAGAGCGCGGCGTGGGCGACGCGCGCGCGTTTTTATGCCGCGTTACGCGAGTGAATGCGGAAAACATGGCGAGAGAAACGAAGTGTAATTAACGACAGAGGATTTCATCGACTGTTGACACTCGAAGTTCAACCAGCCCGACCTCGGTAGGTGGTTAAACTTCTGCGAAGTCGTCGCGTTCTCACCTTTTTTGTAGAAAGTCCGTTTCTGGCTGTCATTCTCATAGTTATGGCATGGTTGCATGTAATGGAAGTGTAATAGCAGAGATCAGCTTAGAGGTACAGACATGGTAGAATATCAGACTCACTGTCTGTTTTCTCATCTCCATGTTTCACAATCACATACTGCAGATGATAAAGAACAGATAATTGGTTAAAGCTCAGCAGGTTAAAGTTTACCACCCCCTTAGTATACATTTTAGAATCATCTCAAAGTCATGCAGTAATTGTGTTGTATGCAGCACGAATGTCAACGAAACCATGTAATTTATCCTCATTGTCAGTTGGGAAATTCTAAATGTCTGGAGTTCACAGGGAATTTCCATAGCAATGGTCAGAATTTGTATGCGATTGGAAATTTCATAATATTCTATTGTGGCTTCTCTTAGAGTCCTTTCCTCCTAGCACGACTTCTTTAGGAAATGACTTCTGGCACGAGGCATCGTGCTTTCTACAGATTCGAACCGAATGAATTACTTCAGTTAAGTTTTTATCATTGCTTTTATTCATCACAAAATCAGCTTTAGGAAGCTTACCTATGATCATGTTGGCTTCGTGGGACGCAAGTATTCAACTACTCGTAACCTCATTACTGGTACAAGGCCTACAATGTCTCATAAGAAATCATAATGCTGCCGAATGGTCATGATCCGGCCCATTGCCCAAAATTGATGTATTGACCAATAAATGCGAAGGAAGAAGGCCGAAAATGTTGTGTGAAGACGAATTAGGAGATGAAAAGCGAATTGTAGAAGGCACGACCAGATTTTGTAAAGTTTTTTTCCCAGCATTCTAAAGAATACTACGACGAATTAATTCAGATTAACAAAGAAGTTACCTACGCTGACCACATGACATTTCAAATTAGATGATCACATCACCATACATGGCTTTGAAAACTATAGTTTTAAAACTTCATATCTGATAAAAGGTTATTCGATATAAATAAATGAATTATTGGTTGTAGTGGGTGTTCATTTTACATCAATTAAAAATAAAACATTTTGAGTTTATAAAACATCTTGTTCATTTCTATATTTATATGTCTGTCCGCTACGACTGTTTGGTGTGAAAATATTAATATTTTTGAGCAAATATTTCTGTCGAAACTGAAGAGATAAGAAAAAGTATATACTCTCTTTGCCGTAGATATACGATCATCTTTATTTGATTGAATGTTATCTCAATATTTTAAATACGCATATTAATTTGTTAAATAATTTTTATCAATTGATATAGACTAATGAATACGTCCGTAATGTATACGCCAGAAGACAAAGTGACAACACACAACCAAAAAATTTGGATTCATGATATTGGATACAGCGGTGTAGAAAATAGCTCTTCAATTTTGCGACATATCGACAGTATCGACATATTGGCATATTTTTTAATTTATTTCCATCTCTTCTCCACCTAATTAGAAGTCAAACAGAGTTGTGGGCACACAGGAAACTTGTGGAAACCTTTTTCGAAGTTGATTACGAGTGTCTTACTCTGGTGTTGAACAGAAATGTTTAGTTTGTTTTATAGAAAAAATATTTGTGTAAACATTCTTAAATTTTCGAAAGAGTGTGTAGATGATCCGGAGAAGAGAAAATGTTGGGAAGTTAAAAATTTGATTCAAAGGAATTCAAAATTGGGGAATCGCGATTTAATTCTATTGGGGATATTGGCTCGCTGGTCGAGGTGAAAAAAAGCAGCAATTGGACTCGATGGAAGAAGAGAGCAAACGTTAGAGGACAGAGTTATTAAGTAATATAATGAATTTTAGTTTCACGATGAATTTGATTGATTGGGATGAACCAGAGTACGTTAAAATGGATTTGATGTTCGTGATGAATTTGTCTGTTTGGAATGAACCAGGCTGCGATAAAAAGATCTTCAAAGGCATTTGTTTTGAAGGACTTGAATTGCATGAATGCTCACATAGTACGCCCATGCCCTCCCCCCCACCCCTACCACACGATGGATATTTGTGGCAGACGCTACTCACGTCGGTGCGCTGGACGGCGTCGAGCAGTTTGAAGACGTTGCGCCAGACGTTGGTGAGGTGCGTGTTGCCGCCGACGCAGGTGATGGCGTGCACGTCGAGCGCGGGGGGCTTGGCGTGGCGCTGGGCGCCCAGCAGCAGCAGAAGCGCCATGGCGTCGTCGGAGCCCGCGTCCACGTCCGCCACCACGCGCCCCAACTGCAGCTCCAGCGGCGGCGGCGGCGGCGACGGCGTAGACGCCCTGCGCAGAGCACGACCCGCACCCTTACGATCCCCGCTGGACAGGATGGCGCAGAATAAACGAGACCTTACGAAGTCAAAAGAGCTAAATACAAAAATGTTCAAATAGAAGGTTGTGGCATATAAATATTATATAAATCGGTACCAAAACTCAGTTATAAGATAGATGTTCCAAAGACATTACAAGTAGTTGTGACATCTACCTACAGATGGCTCTGGCTGTATGTACGGAAGACCTTTGGCCGTGCAAGGCTTCAAATGTTACAAACTTCTAGTGCTTGAAGGAAAGCGAAGATGATAACTTTTTGTCATGGAAACTGTGGTTAGTAAAATCATACAATGAAGTTACACATGGAACGTTTGATTTTGATTCGCCATACACTAGTCTTTCACAGAAACATGTTGTGGAGTAGTGAGTGATTATTTCGCGTTTTCACGCGTCTCAACTGCTGGGCTCATTAGTTCTGTAAATGTCATCCATATTTTAATCATCGCGAGGTGGCTGTGATCTTCCCTCGCTGAATGGCAAGATCTGGTGCCGACTTACTCGTCGTCTCGCTGGGTTTTCCCTTTTAGTCTGTAATAAGGGATTTTAGTCTCCCCACCAGCTGAGAATAGCCTTATCGTGAAGCTCCCAACTTGTGTGGTAAAGTAGGGCATGTAAGTGTGTGTGTGTGTACGTAATGAATGAGGATAGGAGAAAAAAGAGAGAAAGAGGAAGGAAGTGTCGCGTGCAGTCAATGGGCCATTTGTTAGGGTACTGCTCTGACGTGCGCCTGGTGTTGATCGGAGAAACCATGGAGAACTACCGATCAGAGCAGTTTGCCGCTAGAATTCTCCTCCAGACAGCGGTTGAATTCGACGTAGCTATCTCGCCAAAGTCAAAAATCGTTCCACCGTTGAGACTCTAACTCTAGAACCTCCCGGTCAGATGCACTGTAGTGACATCAGTTGATGCCCTGAGCCACCTCAGCGGGTTGGAATTTTTTGTGTCCGCCAAACATCAGGTCAAAATCTCAATACCATCGACCTTGGCGTTGAGATGTAATGATAATGATTTGGAAACTAGATGACTAATGACCTTGAATATTATGGTGGAATGGTGAGCGGGGAAACGGGAAAACCCCTAGGAAACCTGCTCCGAACCAACTTCTTCCGTCTCATATTTGTCATGTGTACCAGGAGTACGAGTGCACACATTTCAGAGGGTACGCAAAGATGTATGCCTTTAGGTCATTCCTTTTTCTGCGCCAGAGATTTCTATTTTTTCACTATATGAAAAATAGATATCACTACACGAAGGCGGGGTAATGAAAGTAGGGTGATCATGAGAGATGAAAATTTTAAATTTGACTATATTAGAAGGAAGTGTCAGCAGTGCCTTTGAAGAATGTTCCAATTTACTAGAATGCGATTCACAAAGGAGTGATTACCTGGATCAATCCTGTTCTTTTTACTTTCTAGTTTCCAAAGATGTCCTTTTTTAATTTCTGTAAGCCTTGTTGGGGATGAATGATTTTGTCATTACATTATGGTGAGACACAAAGCGGCGAGAGAAGACATCAACGTCAGGACGGCATACATTACACGAGTATCGAGACCTCAGTCTTCGGCATAGTGTGCGATGAACCCCTGCGCCTCTGGGTCCAACACTCCGGGCATGGAGAGGGGACTTTGTGCTCAGACCTCTGGTATTTCGCGGCTTGAGCTATTTTGGAAATACGTTTGAAAGCACAGGTTAATGCGTGGCTCAATGGCTAAACTGTTGGTGTTTTTATAAAGACATTTTCTGGCATATTGAATTAGCTATAATTAATTATCTAAAGAAAGAAGGAGAATGGTTTCCAAAATAAAATGTCGTGCATTACGTTGCCTGCTTAAGTATTGCGAAATATGTTGCGGACAAAGCGGGCTGGTGTGCAGTTTTCTGAAGGTACGTTCGTACCCCGTGATTTCTTCATTTGCTCGTTCGTTACTCACCTATTTGTTGATTCGTTCATTTTCTATTATTCGTTCATTCATATGCTTCTTGGTGCATTCGACCTTGACACCATCAAAAGTACAAAGTTTTTTCTTTCTAATCATTTAAATGTTTGCAACTTTAAAACAATTAATTTACGAGTGAATTATTTTAATGTACATTTTTTACTCTCATAATTAAACTGTTAAGCGTTCTCTTTTTGAGATAGATTCATCAGATTTTGAATGCAATTAAAATTCGTTTTACCCTGTTGTTTTAATTGTTTTAAATTACTTTTTGCCTCGCTGTTTTGGGCATTACATAATTAAGAGACCTCCCGAATTCTCCCTCCAAAACGTTCGTCTGACCTTCCACAAACAGGAAATAATGGAACTTAGTGGAAACCTTCACGTGAGACGTGCTACGCTACGTCATCTTAATTACCATGCCGAAATAGGCCTCCCTCCCCCACTCAACCAACAGCTATGCAGCGTCACTGTGCCACTTGGAAAGCAAAGCGTAGTGCTCGCTGCTCCTCCACACAAGCACTGGATGAAACTAACCACGCGTAGAGGCTAACTACCACAAATCCCGCGCACTGATAATTGATATCATCATTTAGCATTTCTTAAAGATCTAGGCAAGTCATATTCTATGTACCTGTTGCCTACATCTCAATAAGAGTCGTGTCACTAGAAGAAGAAGAAGAAGAAGAAGAAGAAGAAGAAGAAGAAGAAGAATTTTTCTGATGTTCCTAAGTTTGACTAGAAAGTAACGAGTGAAATACTTTCAAAGCTTTGCCTAAAGAAAACGAAACCAAAAATATTTAAAATCGTATATTAAAAACATGATCAAAAGACTAGAATCTGTGTTGTCAGTTTCTTAGCAACAGAAAACATGTAAAGAACGTTATCTAATAAGATCCCTCTTGATTTCATTCCTGAATTTTACCTGCCATATTATCCCCATGATATGTCTTACTTCGTAAATATTCTTAACCTAGACCAGAGCCACATAAATCAAGCTTTGTCCCATCATTTTAGTCTAAGATCTACAAACTGGCAGACAGAAGTGACCTCATTCATGAATGCCCTACTTTTCTGGCGGCTAGACGACTCATGGCTTCGTCCTAGAAATGTTCAGATGTGCTTTTGTGGTTTACCGCACAAAAGCCTCGCAGTACATCGGGACTTTAGTGAGGAATTCGGGCAAATAATACGGCAGAGACTTACGGAAGATGTCTTTGATAACGAGGGATAAGAATAATTTTTTGAAAATACAAGTAATAAATGGTTTATGAATATATCCACGTAGTTAATGAATTTATGTTGTCGAGAAAATGTAGACTTGAAAACAAATTAGTTGTCTGTTGCACTCTTTAAAATATTTTATTTGTGTTCTATTTTCTGCTCTTTGCTATCTGTAATTTGATAACAGGTCTATGAATGCGGTTGTTGCCTGCCAGTATCTTTCAAAACTCAACAAACTTACTACCCTGTTTTGTAGTGTTTGCCGTGTTTACAAATCCTTCGTTACATCAAATGTGAACAGGAGATGTGCGGATGTTTTCAAAGTCACTAAGAGTAGCTAACATATCACTGGTTTCTGAGCCTACCTGCATCTTTGTTTATTTGTACCAGTACGTCCTGTGTGAAGACCCGTCTGTTCATTAAACTGCCCTTTCACCTGTCATATGTCCAACCCCCTGTGTGCCAACATCCCTGTCTATCCACCAGTATGTCCCTTTGACCATCAGTCTGTTTGCATATCTATCTGAATTTCCATGTGACTATTCCTACGCCTCTCAAAAGGCACCTACCTGTCTGTCTAACCATCTGTCTGTCGAATTACCTTCCTCTCTATCCATCTCTCTGACCACCGTGGGCGACTCGAAGTGGAGTGGTCAGATCGCTCATGTTACACCTCTGGATGCCAGGGTTCTAAGCTCGGTGGCTTCATGTGTAATTTATGGTTTATTATGGAAGATTCGAGGTAGGTTTTCTAGGGGTTTTCCCATTTGCCTCTCAGCCCACCATTTCTCCGTCATTCAAATTTATCAAATCACCTACCGATCAAAACCATTCATCTTAGATTGATTGATTTTTTCGGGCACGTCAACTGCTAAGGTCGTTAGTTCCTTTAGTGTAGTGAATGTTTTATCGCGGGTAGTAGCGACGTCCCTCTTCCGCTGGATGGTGAGATCCGGTACCGACTTACACGTCGGCTTCTACGTATTTCGAACTTCGAGATTTCCCTTCAGGTATCACCTCAGTGGAGACAAGCTCCCGACCTGTATGAAAATGTAGTTTATGTTTATGTCAGTGCGCGTACGTAAGGGGAGAGGAGAAGTCAAAGAAGAGGAAGGAAAGATCGTGTACGGTGCATGGCCCGTTTGTTAGGGTACTCCTCCGACATTTGCCTGGTATTTATCGGAGAATCCACTAAAAACTACCAGTTAGAGCAGCCGGACGCTAGAATTCTCCTCCAGTAAACGCAGCGGCTGAATTGGACCCAGCTATTTAGCTAATGTTGAAAAGCCGCCACCGTCGGGAACCAAGAAGGTCCTCCCGGACAGAGTCGCTGCAGAGACAGCGGCAATGCTGGCTCTGAGCCAAACTCAGGTGGTATTTTTCATCTCAATTACGGGCAAAACGGCCGTGGTGTGAGACTCGTAATAATATCTGCCAACCTGCCTAATCGATTGTCACTTGCCGATTGGCCTCTCCGCCTGGCTGCCGGTCCACTGAGCGCTTTGCGTGTGTGCGTGTGTGCGTGCGTGTGCGTGTGTGTGTGTGTGTGTGTGTGTGTGTGTGTGTGTGTGTGTGTGTGTGTGTGTAGCGGGCAGGGGCGGCGTGGCCGCCTCAATTAGGAGCGCAGAAGTCACTTGGAAGTCAGCGCATCGGCGCGCTGCGGCGGCGCCCACGGCTGCCGCATCTCGTGCTGCGGGGCGTGGCGGGGGCGTGGCGTGGCGGGACGGGGGGCGCGTGGGAACGCAAGCTTTCCGCCGCAGCGTCGCTCGGAGGCAGAGGCGAGGGCCCCTCGGCCACGCGCTCCGCAGGTTGAGACCTTTTCACCCCTAAAGGCCACAAGAGCGCAAAAAGGCGAAACACCTCATCAAGGAGTACGGGAAACGATGCATCTTCTAATAAGATTGGGTCGACCCAAATAGTGCTGGGTCGGTAACCTTTGTTGGCCAGGAATGAAGATGTGAATACCCCCTACAGCATTGCTATTTTCACTCTGTGGTTGTGGCATAGGAAGTAAATGATTAATTTGTAACATGATCCTCAATATCTAAGACTTTTCGGCCATACGTGATTTGTTTTTATGAAAGACTATGTTGGGATTTTAATGATGATCGTCGATTGGTAGAGAGAGAGGAAGCTCTGTTTTTTCACCACAAATTTCCCACGGATTGACCGGGATTTGACCCCTGTACCCGGTCGTGGAAGGTGTGCAAACTCTTTACTACCACACGGGTATCCTCAAGCGTTGCAATTAAAGGAAAATACCAGTATTCCGTAATCTTCTAAATCATCATTCCCTTGGTTAAAATTGACTGTAAATTTATTATATCCAAATGTGTTTTGACTCTCTGTCTGATTATTCCATACGATCGGCGCTGTATAAACATTCACATTCATCAAGCACACCTGTGTCATGTCCAAACATTGTTGCGAAATGCTTGAGTTGAAATGTTTTGAGATGTTATAAAAGATCAACTTTATAACAGCTCGAGATATTTCATCTCGAGAGCGTAATTCCACTCATGGGGAAATGACTGGAGAGAAATGCGACCAGGCCAGGTTTCAGTGCGTCTGTTTCGTGGAAATCGATAAACCAATTTCGATAGAAGACGACTGAAAAGGTCGTAGAATCACCGTATCATTCACAGAGTTCTGCCTTATTGTCAGAAGAAAATGTGAGAATGCCCTTCCTTTGTGCTTTGCTGGGACGTTCTTCCTTTACCTTATCTCGTCCGACTGTTTATTACGACGACGTGGCGAATTGTTTCGATCCCCTTGCAGATATTACAATTTATACAGGAAGTGTTATGTAATAAGTCGCTTACGGCTGGCACATAAAGGTTAACAGCTATGACAATAACACAGGTTTTCAATTCACAGTAGACATACGACAAATAACATTCCAAATTATCTCTGGTAGGATATCCCACTTTCCTGCCTAGATCTGTGGTTCTGCTTAAGTCGTCAATCAACATACGTGTTAACAGCATATTCTGAACACACAACACATCATTTAATAACCTGTTGTCATGTCACTTGCTCGAGTTGGTTTCCCAGCCACGCCATCTTCCACCACTTGCTTTGCTGATTCACGCACACTTAACACTTCGCTGTCAATACTTTCTTCTTCTTCTTGAAGTTACGTAGAACTTCATGACTTCTAACCTAAAAGTAGTATATTTCCTTCCTGACGTTACCAACTTCTTAGTTTATCGGTCACATGCGTTTTCAACCCCCGTTAACATGCAACCTTACATTTTTGTTCAGTGCACGTGTCCCCTTTGTTGTATGTTAAGTATGTATGTTAAGATATTTAACATCCTTGGTAATGACTTTTAACATCCTTAGCAACATAAATAAACAACCATCGATTCATCGCAAGTCAAATGTTTATTTTAAAATACTGGGGATGTTTTGTACAAAGCAGATTCAAACTATTCAGAATAAAAGTAACTCATTTTAGATTTGGAGGTAATTATTGATAATTTTATTATTAATACTCCAACTAAAAATTGTGTGTTAGATAAATTAACCTTATTTTCTTGTCATTCCACCAAATGAATGATCTTCTCCGGTAACCACATTTACTGACGATCTGAAGGTGTCGCCACTGGAAGTCGACGCGCCAACTTCCTCATCGGACATCATTTCTTGAAGTATCTTTAGGTTCAGGAGAATTATTTGCATCCATCGTTTCTCAAATCACGGTGTACGAATATTGTTTAAATAGGTACAATCAACCCCCTCCATATTGTAGTAACGTGCCGCAGCAACAGAATTCATTTGTTTACTATCGCAGTAATGTCGTAAATTCTCGCATAAATCTTGAGATTTTATGGTGACCGATAAAATGGTGAACATACAACGAGATTTACAGTGTTATTTATGCAGAGGCCAAAAGTTAAAAATCGACGCAGAGCATAGCGGATCCAAGGTTTTTAATTTGGACGAAGCGGTAATAACACTCATAACATTTCTAGGTGTGTTAATAGCAATAAAACTAGTGCATTTTTATAAATTCGAACCCCCTACGTTCGATCATTATCCTTCCCCATTGAATAACCCAAATTATTTATGATTCCCTATAGTATTTCCATCCAAATATACCACATTGGACAAAATGTAGCTGCCATAGCTCAGAGGCAATCGGACTTACATTGTTGGGTCGAATTCAGACACTGAGAATGATTCTAGCGGTCAGCTGCTCTGATCAGTAGTTTTCGTGTTTTTTCGATTAATACCAGGTGAATTCTGGAGCCGTACCCTAACAAAATGATCCACGGACCGAACGCGATCTTTCTCTTGCTCACACTCTTCACTTATATCCTCTTACAAACATCCACACACGTCGGGAGACCAGTAGGGGTCTTAGAGCTTGTCCCGGCTGGGGTGGTGCGTCACTGAAGGAAATGTGAGGAGAAAGAATCACTCAGCAAGCCAACGCGTAGGTCGGCGATGGATCTCGTGTTCCAGCGTTGTACGATCGCCGCTGTCATCTGGGGTTTAATGTGAATTGCACTTACGAGACCAACGATCTAATGATTTACACATTTAATTGATTTGGGTTTCGTTTCGTTTTAATCATTAATGTCGTCACGTCACAAAAATATTATCTCACAGCAGTTTTGTGACGAAAGAAGTAAATTGTCTTAGCGACTGGTTTGGCATCTTGGTGAAAAGTGTAACGCCAACTTGAACTCGTTCGGTTTACTCCCTAAAAACATCTTTATGGTCTACCAATAAGCTTCTATCACTTGCTTCGCCGGGTAAATCACTATTTCTCCATGTTCTTGAATACACTTTCGAATTTGGTCCTGCACATTTTCCATTGCTTTCTTTGAATTGTTGTAGAAAGTTTAGTAATATTTTGGTATTTGTAATAATGTATGATTTAGTCTGAGGGATGGGACTAAAAGGATCTGCTAAGTGGAAATGCTCTACCTGCTGATATTTGAAAAGAAGAGAGAAGCAACGAATTGTTTGCTTATTACTTAACTTCAAGTATTGAATACGTTTGAAAGTATTTGCCACGTGGCCATATTTCCTTTCACCATACACTCATTAACGTATCTTTGAGCTACCTGTAGTCTTATAGCAAGTGATGGGCTAAAATCACTATATATGACATAACATGGCAATATTCAAAATATGGGGAAACGACGGATTTCACAAGTGATTCAACGCGCGTCTAAATTATTTCGCGCGTGCTAATCTGAAGTTGAATAGCAGCATTTAATAAACTCAATTCACTTTCTCTATGAACTTTACAATTACTAAACACCTTTCGCGTGTTTTATTTTTAATTTCTGCGAGATTAATCATTCAGTCATTATTCCGGAGTTCCTTTTTGTAACATTACTAAACTTCTTTCGGACAGTGATGACGTCATGAAAGCACATGACTCCATAGGAGTTCAGAGCTTTGTCCCTGGTCCTGGTCCTAGCGAGCATGTCTATTTTATTAAATTCACAAAAACATAACGAGTGAATTGGAAGGGAAAATAAATAACTACACATTTGATTAAAATAAAAATATGGAACAAAAACTAAAAAGTACGCAAAGTCAACAAATAAAAAAGAAGTAATGTCTAAAGCTCACCCCTCAAAAAACTTGCTTTCAAAAATCTAAAATTATTTAATTTTCTTATTAATATTTAAGTTAGCGTAAACCAAAGATTAAGAACTACAGCACATCATAGATTATTAAAAGAAATTGAGATCACCTACTACCATAAACTGCATACCACATCTCCCTCAGTAAAGAGATAAATTCAAACAAAAATGATTTTGTTACTCATTATTCATCTTTTTATTGATTTTCCACTCATTATTGTTTTATGGCGGGTCAACAGACTTACTAATGTTGGTCAGATATGGTCCTCAGGCCATAGATTGAGAAGCAGTCCTGGCCTAGTACGCAAATCTGTATTCGAGTACATAATTCTATAAAGCATCACTTGAGTACATGAGCATTCATATTAATATCTCAGTCTCCAATGTTGCGTTCTCACGAGTTAGCCGTAGGCGCGCTATATGGGTTCCAATCTCACGGAAGGCACGGATATTTTGACCTTATGACAGTGGCTCGTAAACCATTTAAATACCATTGATTCTTCATTCTTTAGAAAGATGAAGGAACTAATTAATTCATTTTCATTATCAAGAGAATGATCCAGAATTTATTTATTGACAGTTCTGTTTTTATTGTAACACTAGCGGACCCGACAGACTTCGTCCTGTCAAAAAGATGTGTAATGTGAACTTTTTTTGTACCTACATATATTATAGTCTGGGCAAAAAATTCTCCTGAACAGAACCGTGACCCTGGTGATAGGGCGTTGTGAATAAGAAATATAATTAAATTAAACATATATAAGCATTTAAAAGTAAGTAATCTCTTTATTGTTAATCATGTGAATCATAATTATTAACAAAAATCAGTTTTATTTTCATTGTAGTGCTTTGTGATATACGATGTTTTCTGTTTGATTACCTGGCACATAGACAAACAAATCTGATGGTTTTCCATCACGGGAACAGGCAACATATAATTGACCATGTGAGAAACATGGGTTTTTAAGATTAATACCACAAACACTTAATTATTGCCCCTGGAACTTGTTTATGGTCATAGCAAAAGCAAGCCGAACTGGAAACTGTAGTCGTTTAAAGGCAAACGGCTCATCAGTCGGAATCATTGGGATTCGCGGTATGAGGACGTCTCCTTTATACATTCCTTTCAGTATAGTTGCTAGTAATTGTTAAGTAATTTTTTATCGCTAACCGTATGCCGTTGCAAAGACGTGGTTGGTTGATATTTCGCAACATTATCACTACCGATCCAACCTTTAATTGAAGATTGTGAGGTGGCAGTCCTGGCAAATCCAGCGAGTTTAAAAATTCTGGTGGATAGTTCACTACATCATCTTGGTTAGTAGCCAAATCAACCGATTTAAATATCCTCGATCCGCCTGTAATTTGTTCTTGAATTTTTAAATTTAATTCATTTACATCTATACTTTTTGCAGCCAATATAGCTCTTTCGCTCAACCAATCATGGTTTCTGTAATTTTGAAAAACATCTGGAAACACCTTCAGAATAAGTTCATCTTTTGATCGAGTTAACTGCAAAAACTTTGATGAAAGTTAATACTGCCAGTCAACATGTCTATAGGAAATTTGCCATTACCAATGTCAATGAGTTGTTTAGAGAATATGTT
>BOPP01000035.1:828431-885726 GCA_017312745.1 Gryllus bimaculatus
TCTTAGTTTAAGATTGACCTCGATTTGAAGTATTGCTTGCTCATTGTTTGAGATAGTCCAGTGAAATTTCACTACATTTTTATTTATTGACACATTCACTCTATATGCGATCTTCTTTGTGGATAATTACATCATTTACGTTGTCAACATTGGTTGACTGAAATGAAGGGAACGTGAGCCGTGAAATCTTCGCGATGTGGCACAGTGATTGTCACAATAGTAGGCTAAGATAGAAGGACAAATGAAGTTAGCTCACTTTCACATTGTATAAAACGCTTATAAAAGCTCTTTGTCAATACATTAAAGTATAAACCTGCACATGTCTATGTCCGCCTTTTACAGCCTCATTGAACACTCCACATTTGGATGCGCTCACTGTTCATTTTTTCTGAGACATGAAAGGACACTCGATATTGAGATAGGGCGAACAGGGCTCCGGAGAGAAGCAACGCGAGACAAGATGAACGAAACTAGGGATGTTGTTCATCAGTAATTGACTTTGATATAAATAGAACGAAGTCTTTGAACTTCAAGTACTAATGCTTCCAAAATTCTTTGGTATCGCTTTGCAACTTCAACTAAGAAAATTATAAATTTTTTACTTTGCATCTATATATTAAAAATGCATCGTATGACATTTATTTTTTAATCCGTTGATATATTTTGCGTATTTTAAACATTGGAACGGTCTATTTATTTTCTCTATAATTATACTTGAGAGTAGCTGTATGAAATATCTTTACCATTCCAATCACTGGCTTCCAAGAGAAGATATTACAGCTTGTCAAGTTAACACGATTGAAATAATCGGTTTAACACCTTGAATATATCTTAATGATCTACTCCAGTTATGGCATCGACACCATAATCGATTTCACATCATTGATACGACCGCAAGCAAAACAATCGATAGGTTTAAAAGTAAAGAAAGTTCCCAGCGTGCATGACGAGGCGAGAGAACCCTCCTTTAGAGGAGAACGTTTGAAATGGGACACTATCACGGCGCTAGTATTTAAGCCATACGGCCATATCTGAAACGGATCAAGTATTTGATAAAAAGGTGATAGTCAAGATGTGAATGATGATGAAGCAATTTGCAAAATGAAAGTTAGGAGACAACAGCGGAAACATGTCACGGTTCCCCTTCATCCACCACAAATTCCACACGGGTCGACCGAGGAATGAATCCCGGCCCGTCTGCGGAAGACGAGCGGTCTGACTGCCTCTCCGCGGATCGACCCGAAGCGGCAGAACGGCAAATCTGTCTTCAGGCATGTCACTGCAGTGCCTATGAGCGGGAGGTCCTGGGGGTCGAGTCCCTACATTGGCAAGATTTTCTACACTGGCTAGAAAGCTTGCTCGAGTTCAGTCGCTGTTTGGAGGAGAATTCTAGCGGCCGGCTGCTCCGATCAGTAGTTTTCCGTGGTTTCTCGGATCAGCACCAGGCGAATTCCGGAGCAGTACCCTAACAAACGAACCATGGAGCGAGCGTAATAATATCTTCCTTTTCCTTACCCTTTCCTCCGCCCTTCCTTGCATACACTTACACTTAAATGCACTACACTATCTCACTTGTCGGGAAACCAGTGTGAAGCTCAGAGCTTGTCCCAGCTGGGGCGGTGCCACGATGGTAGAAGATGCTTGGTTTGGGGAAAATCCCCGCAAGCCGCCATAGGTCAGTGACGTATCTCACCATCCAGCGGGGGGAGACCACCTCCCGCGATAAAACATGTACTTCACTTACGGGAATAATGGCTTTAGCCGTTAACGCGCCCGGAATCACTAATAAGTCAAGCAGGCGAAGCGGCGTGTCAGCGCGCTGAGAAGCGAGAGGGTACTTACGGATGGGCGACGACGGCGGTGGCCAGGGCGGCCACGAGGGGCCCCAGTAACATCGTCATCGCGGAGGAGCGGTCCCACAGCGGCACGGCGCGGACGCGAAGGCAGCGGACGGACGGTGGCTGGCGCTGGCCGCGGCGCACTGCATGGCCCCCACGCCGGCGAGCGCGCGCCCGCGCCCGCGCCCGCGCCCGCCCGCAGCCGCCCCCGCACCCGCAGCCCCGCGCGAGCGCCGGCCTCGCCACCTCCCCTCCCCGCCCCTCCCCGCCCCCTCGCCCCGCGCGGCCTTCGCGCGGGGACGCGCGAGCGCCTCCAGCGCCGGCGGGTTGGGATAGGTCTCTCGGCGGCGCGTGCGCGGGCCGATCAGGATGCAGGAGGTGGCCGAAGAGACACGTGAATGAGATGACTTTTTTTTGCCTGTTGGGAGTTTCTACAACTGGCACCGTTTCTCGCCTTCCACATCCCATAATGTACTACACTATCTTCTTGTACACTTTCCTTCATCTCAGTGCCTATTCCATTTTTCCATGCTTTCTCTGATCTGACGGGTTTCTATCTACTTCCAGACCACAGTCTAGAAGCTTCTTTGATCAACGGTCCTACATTAAATTTTATATGTGCCCATATCGACTCAGTCGTTTTGGTACACTACGGTCATTGCATCTGTAGCCCATTCTATTTTTTTTATTTTTTATTTTTTAGGCAATTCATTACGAATCAGTGTCAGGGTCTAAATGCAAGGTATTTGAGACAACGCTCTGAATATGTGATCTATTGGGTTCTTCTATCAACTCACAGAGGTTTCTACATCTTATCAAAGTCTCTGAAAAGTGATCTTATGGTACAACAAGGGGGACCTCTCAGAAAGAGCGGAAATTCTGCCATCAAGCAGGAGACGCTTTCATTCTAACCTAATCCTCTTTAAACTAATGAAGGCAGCAGCTGACGCATCGATTCGTGCATTGTTCCATAACTTTATTCAATGTGTGTACAATCGGCAACGTTGGACACCTATGATATCGTGCGGTCCGTGTCGGTTTCCCTTCATGTTCCAATTAGCTCACATTGTATTCTTATTCATGACAATTATCACTTTTCTCCCGCTAACATAATTCGTGTATCACGATGTTTCAACTTTAACTTGCTGTGCATTTTGCCAGCATATGTTAATTGACTAGCGACCGTACCGGCTGATGTGACTCAGAGCATCTGTCACTGCAATACTTCTGATCGGGAGATCCTAGGGTTCGAGACCCGACGGTGGCAGAGTTTTCGGCAATAGGAACATAACTAGTTCGAATGCACCCGCTCTCTGGAGTAAAATTTTAGTAACTGACTGCTCTGGTCGGTGGATTTTCGTCGTTTCACTCATCAACGCCAAACGAATGACGGATCAGTACCGGATCAGAACAAACGGGCTACGGACCGCGTGTGATATTATCTTCCTCTTCCTTGTCCTATGCTCACACATTACACACACATGCAGTACCCCACCACGTGTTGGAAGACCCAATGTAAGTATGTCTCTATAAAACACATTTGACAATATATGACGTACGAGGTGAGTTCTGTTAAATTTGTCGAAAATAAATATACTACTTTTTATACAAACGTGATTGCAATCTCCTAATACGAAGTAGTAACTAAGAAATCACGACAGTAAAACGTAAAGAAAATTACGATAAGTTTTTAATGCTGAAAGTGAACCTACCATGCCGTTCTCCTATGGATCGTCGAAAATTATTATAGTTAATAAAGCTTAATATAATTAAAATTGCAAGAGCTTTATACACGCTATGGAGGCCATAGGACAAATAAAGGAACAATTTCAAGTCGGCCAATGTTTACTCCATTTTATCTCGTAAAGAGTTCTGTTGTATTTTAAGTGCGGGATTGCTGCGTCTTCTTAATGGATGAAGTTATCGTAATCTTTCCTATCCGAGACGACTGCAAATCACAGTATTGCGATTGAGGTGACGTTTTTACTCTCGCTTACTCTATGTACTTACTTACATAGTAAAGAGAAAGTTTGGAATGCTGAAGCGGAAAGTTGTGATTTAACGTCAGAAAAACTCATATTGAGAGGACCCGAGATAGAAAAAATGGGGAAATCTTGTTGTAATTATGTAGCAAATGGGGAATGTGCAGTTGGAGTGATATGGAACCCATAATACGTCTAGATACGACTCGTACGAGGTGATACGTACGTAAGCATTCTGTCTGATCACCTGCACCCATTCATGTCCATTGTGCATCCCAACGGACTTGGGCATATCCAGCAGGACAATACGACAGCCCACCCGTTCAGAATTGCTACAGAGCGGTTCCAGGAACACTCTTCTGAATTTAAAATCTTTCACTGGCCACCAAAATCCTTAGACGTGAATATTATTGACCTTAGGTTGACCTGGGATGCCTTGCATGCGTGCTGTTCAGGAAATATCTCCACCCCCTTCGTACTCTTTCAGTTTATGGACAGCCCTGCAGTATTCATGGTGTCAGTTACCTCCAGCACTACTTCAGACATTAGTCGAGTCCATGCCACATCGTGTTGCGGCACTTCTGCGTGCTCGCGGGGGCCCTACACGATATTATGCAGTTGTTTTGTGCTGTTGTAACACTAGTACTTTCTTATAAGAAGTTTGTACTATGAAAAGTAAAAATAAAACGGCCGATAAAACAAATAACAGACTTGGTTGCTTGTTAAACCTCGTCAGTCGCATCTCATACAACATTCAACAGAGTACCTTACTTGCTGTGTAACGTCTACGAAGAACGAAACGCCCTCGCGGGTTTCAACTGCAATTCGGCCACCCCGGCATCGCCTGCCGCTCAGCCGGAGGTCTCATGACAGAACCATTCTTAAATATTCTCAAAAAGAGAAAGGAATCACAATTGAAAATTGACAGCAACTAAAATTATAATCTGGAAGATAGTTAAATATCGTGTTTGGACGTAAAATAAAACTCTTCGTGAAGGCCTTCAGTCTCCAAAGTAAGTAAAATAATAAATAAAAGTAGTATTAGGTATCAACCAACAGAAAATAAATGTATACTCCTATTATCTAGCAGTTATTCTCTCCAAAACAGTATTTCGCCTTCATCGAGACCATGTCCCGCCTACATTTGCTTTTTGTGAAAACTAGGCATACCAAGGTCGCGGGAAAGGTAATTAGCTTACTCGAGTTCGCGGGCACTGTTTCCAACTGCCGCAAAAATTTAAAAGTAAAGGTTGTATACATTTCTCGTCACTTCATTTACTTAAGAGTGCAGTAGTGTTAAGAAAAGTTGTTGCACATGCATTAACTTTGTACATTCGGGTGAAGAATAAAGATTGTTAAAAGAGATGTCCGCATGTAAGGGTAATAGAATGATTCTAAGAGGGGTTTTACTGAAGGTAGACATCTTAGCGACTTGTTAAATAATTTCACATTACTGCTGTACACAAAAATAATTTAATAATTAAACAAACATTAACCCAAAACGAAGAGGCAAAGAACTTTCCATTGAAATATATTCCTGTCCCTTCACAAAAATTATTACATAAGACTGAATTTAAAAAAAAAACTTATGTGATGTAAAGTAATAATTAAGTCTTATTATAATCATAATTCAACTCTCGATTGTTTGCTGGAAAACATTCAGCGAACACATTTTTGTGTGAACCAAAATTCCTTATAATACGAATATTTGGAACGTGCTTTGGGCTTATCCGGCCTGCTATAGATAGTGCGTGTACACCTTCTTATTGGAGGGGATTTGGAGGGGAACTGAGAGCGGAGTCAGGGGAAGGGTCCCGAGCTCGCGAGGGCGCCGGGCTTCCCAGGCGAGCGGGTAGTTCGTGCGGTCTCATTTTGACACGCCTGGTGTAGTAAACAGAACATTTGTCAACAATGAAAATATTGATGAAATTAGGCGATAAATTATCATTTATGACTGCACCTTTAGCATATATAGTTTTAAAGAAAAGATGTTTTTATCAGCAGTAAATTAAATGGGAAAAAGGCACGGAGACGCAGGTCTTCCGTGCATTGAAGTCTCCGCACGGCTCAGGCGGGTGCAAGCGGCAAACGGAAAAGAACATGCCCGGATGGAGGGAATCGGGAAACCAGAAGACGAGGAATATTTTGAAAAAAATGTAAAGCAAATGGATGATTGGAATATGAGCGGAATGTGCTGCATAATGGTTGGTGATTAAAAGAATTGTACGTGGTAAAGTATGGCTTGAAGCAGGATTAGTAAAACAATCGAAATCGAAATCTAAAATTATTTACTATACATAAAAATAAATGAGAATAAGTGACAAGTGGTCCTCCCAACTTACTTCCGATACTTCTTGATAGAACATCTCATTGATATTATAATTATATATTACATTATTACTTCTCCAAAAATTGGTATTCTTTCATCTAGTAGAAGAAAAATAATAAATTAGAAATAAAGAATTTGAAGAAAAAGAAAATTTAGAAAATAGAGGTGAGCTACATCATTACCTATCACACGTTTCAAATAAGTAGAAATATAATATGGATTTGTTTTTATAATACCTAATGATGCTAACAAGACAGGTTCCTGGAACGTTATGTATTAAAGAATTTTTTCTCAATTTCTTAAGAAAATTTGACTGTCTAAAAATATATTGAGGACTCTATACGCATAACTTTAATAAAATAATAGGTTTCTATTTTCAACATTATGTTAAATTCTTTATTTAACAACAAATTTCCTTGTTTCAGCCCAGAGAGTCGAGACGAAAAGCAGCCGCAATGCCGAGTAACAGGGGAAAGCCGACTATGGAGATATACCGTCCTCCAAGTACGTATTTATTTTATTTCCAAAAAAATGTGACATTCCGAAATTTAATAATTATGCCATTTGTCTTAATGCATTGAATTTTAATAAGTAGTCCCAGAAAGAAAAAATATATTTTGTAAGAGCTCAACTGGCAAAATCACAGTTCTGGGAATTCGATTTAACAATTTTAGTGGTTGATTAAACAAAGGGCAGAAAAAGCTTATTCACACAAAAACGATTATCCACACAAACGCGACCTAGAAGAAGAAGAATTCGTTTTCTCCAAATATCTGAAAAAAATATAAGAAAAACAAGAGGTTTGCGAGAAATGTAAATTAATATAAAATAAAATCTTAAAATTTTCTACAAAAGTGGAATTATTTGGGTTTAGAGTAATTTGTGAAATCATATTCCGAGGAGTCTAAATACTCATTCTGTTTTTCGCGCTGAGTTCTGACGCTAAACAAGCAATAAGACACGGAAATTGGCAGATAATGCTAAAGCCATAATTCAGTTTCCCAAACGAATATTATTTAAGTGTTTGATGTGCTAGATAATATTATTTATGAAAGTAATTTTAGTTACCTAAATTGTCGTTCAGGAAATAGGTAGAACCATCTGATAACAGTGAAATTAATTTATTTTGACAGATGTCAGGACTGATATAGTTACGAATGGTGTGTCGCCCATTAGTGCACGACTGAACGTTCACGCCAAGGAATTCACTATGAAGTCAGGAGATATCAGCATGTCAAGGTAAGTGCACTTTATAAGGACAATGTATAACATATTCAGGATGTTAAACACCATGGGCTCACTAGCATTTCGACACTTTTCTATCGGTGGCGTAAGACAAGCTGGAGACTGGCACCGATGCCATGTGCAAATCGAAGGAAGCATTCCTTTAGGCCTCTAGCCGAACTCTGAAAGAACTCTCGAGGACGGACATTACCACAAAAGGCGTTGGCAAGCTGCTTCCACTGCTTTCAGAGAAAAGTAGTAATTCCTCTCACAAAACGTGACTGAGAAAGCTGATTCGCTCCCTCATTCACGTGAAGACAGTCGTCTGTGACGGTGACACTTGCTTCAAAATTTATTTAGTACCCTTCAACGTACATAAGAAATGCAGTCGGACTAGAAAAACATTCCCCAGAGATACCCTTTGACCAATAACGCTTGTGCGGCAAAAAGCGAGCTAAAATGGTTTCTTTGGTAGGTGTTAAAATAACGACGAAATAAAATTCACTTTGGTGTATTTTACGCGTCTGAAAACGTCGTTGCGAAGCAGTTTGAAGATCCTACACTGTTGCAACAAGAGCGTGGGTTTGAATTGTACTAATTTCGATCGTACCTGTGTACGATGGTGTACGTACTTGTGTACGATGATGTCGCAAACGGGAAGTGGGGGATCAATTGATGTCACTGCAGTGCCTCTGACAGGGAGGTCCTATGGTTCGAGTCCTGACGGTGGCAGGATTTTCATCCCTGGCTAGACAGCTAGGTGAAGTCCAAGCGCTGTCTGGAGGAGAATGCTAGCGGCCGGCTGCTCTGATATTGTTTTCTGTGGTTTATACAATCATCACCAGACACTTGCCCGAGCAGTACCCTAACGGGTCAGGGACCGCGCCCGATCGTTCCTTCCTCTTCCTTGGGCCATCCTCACCTCTTACACTCACATGCACTTCACTATCACATTTGTCGGGAGCTTAGAACTTGTCCCGGCCGGGGTGGTACCCTGCTGGTGGGAGACACCTGGTTCGGGAAAACCCCGCAAGCCGACGTAGGTCGGCGCCGGATCTCACCAGCCCACGGGGGAAGATCACAGCCAGGCCCGCGATAAAAACATGTACTACATTTACGGTACCAATGACCTTAGCAGTTGACGCGCCCTGAATCACTAATCAATCGATCAAATCGAATGGGGGAATGAAGGAGGCGAAATTGACTAAGGTGCCTTCACAGGAGGCAGAGAATAAAGATTTGACGGAAGAGCACAATAGAAAGGTTAAGATTGAAAACTAAAAAGGACCATTTTTCCCTCCCAAGAAGAGACGAAAATCACTTTAAAACATTCTGGAACAAATTTCTCCAACTGCCTGTCCCCCTTCTGGGCACCGCTTTTCTGGAAACAAAAAGGCAACAATGAATCAAAATAAAGTAAATATTATTCGTTATCCTGGAATTATTATCTCTTATACAGATTTTCTTGCCCTTTCCTCGGAGAGTCTGATGTCACTTTTGGAAAAGTATTAATATGTCCAACCAGGGACACAATTCATTCATGTTATTCAATTCAGTTATATTCGTGATTTCCATCCTTTGAAAAGCTCAACTCAAGAAATCCAAATCAAGAAGCCTTAATTGAAAAATTAATCCTTTCCATGAACATTCTTAGGATTTATTCATACTATGCTGTGTAAGCAATGACAGCCTTTTGACTTTTCTTTTTACTCAAGCATCTATTTGACTTCCTGCCCTCATGAAGAATCATGCCGAGAAATAACTATCATCACCTACAGCAGTATCCCATTGAAAACAGACCGCATGTGAATGTTTCTTTCGTGGTTTTCATTCTCAGACCTTCAGTTGGGGAGGGAGAAGCTGGGAGAGCAGTTGCAAGAAGCATCCTGAGAGACTCCCTCTTTTCTGTTCAAGGAGCAAATCTACTCATTAGAAGGGAAAGAAGAGGGGAGATCAATTTCATGCCAAGTGTAACGGAATAATTTTAAAAAATATATTGTATTCAAATGTAATTTCATCAGTAATTGAACAATATTTCACCTTTCAATTTAAAAATGTAATAGTCAAATAATTAATACAACTTTCAGTATGTAGTATTTTGAAATTAGTTAAATATACCTCCATGAGCAGTAAAATATTTTTAAAACTGCATTATTTACTTTTCCCATCTGAATTAAATTACAATTTTGGTTTTTATTAATAAAATAATTCACAATTAATATATACTTATGTAGTTCTAAAAAGAAAAATATGTTGAATGAATTAGTGGAGATCCTTAACCCTGGGAGCCCCAAGTATATATAATTCTCATTCATTATTGTAATAACAAAGTGCTCCTAAATCAACTAATAAATTGTAATTTCTATGAATTTCCAAAATGAATTTATAACTAGATAGACAAATTTAAATTTTAGATAATTAAAAGTTTGAGATAATTTAGATTTTTATTTTATAGTTCAAATATGCCCTTGGACTCCTCCTAAGATTAAGAGCCCTAGCCTTGAGCTATTGGTTCCATTTTTTTTTTGTTGTCACTGTCATTAAGATTTTGGGAGAGTCATTGTCTTTACTGTGAAACTGCAATTGCGTCAAAGAAAATGACAACCTAAAACTGAAGCCCAACTAAATTATGTAATGCATGGAACCAGTCAAAGATCATTTGACCAATGATAATGTATTGCTTAAGGAAAAGGTCAGTAACCCATTTGCTTCAGCTTTCTTCCTCCCTTTCACCTCAGATTTAAATGACATGGCCTACCTTCTTTCTGCTATACTTCAATTTAAAAATTATGGAAGGACTAGGAATGAGATCACCAAATTTCAACCTAATGTCAGGATACACACCGGAATTAGCTATAAACAGAAATATGTTACATATATTCCACCTACAACTACCTTTTCAATCACTCAAGTAGTGTGTGCAGATCCAACACAATCACGTCTCCAAAACGTCAAAAGACGATGAAAATATTCTCAGTCATGACACCTGGGAGACATCAAATGACACAAAATGGGTTAAGTGAGACCACCTATTTCTCAGTCAAATGACTAACAGTCCCTTCTGCTAATTTTCAGAGTGCAGAATAATTACAGGCTTAATCTAAAAATATTTGGGGATGGTATTGTTTTGTGTATAAGACCCTCATGCGTGTGTTTTGTGTTATTCGACACACATATTTTAAACAATTAAAATGAAATCTTACATTTCAATAGTAGGTATCTTTATTTTGTGAATTTTGTACCTCATTTATGAAATGACTTTTTGTAAAGTTATCTGTTTCATAGCGGTTCAAGTTTTTTTTACTGCATGGCCATTAGCACAGAATCCAATCAAATAAAAATGCACATTATACATCACAAAGTGCATATTCTCTTCTTCCTTGGTTATATGTTTATTATAATTACCTTTTCTCTACCAGTTCTGTTACCCTCTATTTCTATAACTTTCACTCTATTATTGTCATATTCTTGGATCAATACAATTGTTATCGCAGTAGATTGATCTCACGCCATCTGCACCAGAAGGTATAATCATTGTTAAATTGAGGTATTGTACATATTTTATATTATAGCAGCAGAAGTTCATCTTTGTGCAGAATAATGTTCATAACAAATTTATTATCATTCTTCCATAATTAGACTTAATAGTAATATTTTTGCATTTTATGTTAATTCACTTGTGAATAGTGCATTAAATGTTAGTTCTGATTTGCCTCTCAAATTTATTAATATGAAAACTGATGTTGGCTAATAGTAATAATCCTTAACATATCCTTTCTTGTGTGACATGACTATGTCACTGTTTTAGGTCTAGCAGTCACGTACCTGCAGCTCTAAACAACCATATCAATAATAATATGGCCTACAAGGATGGTATTCGTCATTCTCATTATTTGCAGACTTCAAAATCTAGTGGTAATATATTGCACTCTATTCAGCACTCAAAATCAAGTGGAAATGTCATGCATTCACTGTCTCAAAGTGTATCCAGTGGGAATATTTTACAGGTATGTTTCAAATCTTTTTGAGAATTTGAGAACCATGGTCATTAGATTTGTGAGACTTAAATTTCAATTAATTTTCAAAAGATTGCTTAGGATAGATAATGATTTGGCACTGATTCAAGTAATTTTGTGACTATTTGTAAGTGTGTAAGAAAGTAATATTAATAACAATATAATTATTTAAAATTATATTCTACTTGCATTTGGTTATTCTGCCTTTATGAAAACAAATTCACTATTTTGAGAAGGAACACAGTGTACTTGCTATACTACTTACTGATCTAGGCAAAAATCTTAATTGCTTTTGTGTTTACAGGGTCCACGAGTTCATTTTCAACTGGACACAACTAAGCACAGTGATGTACCAGAAACTGAGTCTCCTCCTAAAAATTCCTCTCAGGATTTTGGAAACAAAATACCAATGAAGTCCTGTAGTGTTTCAGAGATGAAATCTGTTCTTGCAGAAGGGAACAGAATCATTAACTCTGATATAAATGATGTTTCTAACAGTATCAACCAAAAATCCTTCCGCCCCCAATCAATGATGTTGCCTCTTGGACTGAAACGCTCCAAGAGTCTTGGTGCAGCTGACATGCTGGCAGCTAAAAACTCAACTTCCTTTGGCATTGCAAAGGAAGCACCAGATCTGGGAACTTTCTCTCTGGAAGTCCAGACCTGCATCCACAGAGCAGTTGATGGTAAGATTTTCACATGCATCACTTAATACTTCATAATTCCCTTAATGTAAGATATTCTTTTATAAATGATTGTTTGACACATGAGATATAAGTAGGTTATAAAGTGAGATTTTTCTCTCTCTCTCACTCTCTCTCTGATAAGAGATTCTTAGTTGTAGAAATGTCAGGTGCAGTCAATTTTGGCTGAATATTAGTCTAGGTTTGTTGGTTAATTTATTTGCATTAAAATCAATAACAACCAAATATGACATTTAGAGGGGAGAGAACATCTATATTCATTGCCAAGAAGCAAAACATGAGGGACAATCTCTTCCTTTTTTTTCTCAGTGGAACAAGGGAAAATGGACAAAAATTCCTCTCAAAATGAAGATCATGAACTAAAAATTACAACTATTAATGATAAATAAATTCAAAGAAAGTAATAGTCTTTAAATATTTTTCTTGATAAGTATGAAATTATTTCAAAATATTTCATGATTTTAGAAATGTGTAGATAATTAATAAGAATCCCAAATACGATGACCTAGTCATAGCTATTAGGTTATATGACTCAGCAACCTACTTCTTGAAACAAGAAAGATAACCAAAGGCTGGAAGTGGCTCAAATGAAATTCCTTAGATATCTTGGCTATACTAGATTCAATCAGCAAAGACTCAAGGAAATAAATAGAACAGAGAAAGTTAAAAAGAATCAGAAGGAATGGCTCACACATTAAAAGAATGAAAAAGAAGATTCCCAAACGCTGCTCTAAAATACAAACCACTAGGGCAGAGTGATACAAAGGGCCAAGAAAAAATGGATCAAGTACTTGAAAGATTAATAATATGCCTTTCAAGTCTGCTGTCCAGGAACACACCTCAAACCTTCTGTGCAGTAGGCTACATGACAATGATGATAGTTTAAGAACGTAATGAACATGGCAATATTAGAGGTCAAAGTTAGTTTGAGAGCACATGGAAATGACAATGAAGAAAGGAGTACAGAACACTGGTCATGTGGAGCAATTTTGAAATTTCTTAACAACTCTTTACTTTCTACAAATTTGTTATACAATTGAGATGTTCAGGATAATAACATCCAACCAACTTCACATTTTCATTTAGAAGTTGTCGGTAAAATCCTGCCAAGTGCGTATAGTATGCTGGAATATCAAATGAACTAGGATACAGCAAACTCCTCAAATTACACCTTCAAAAGTTTGTCCGGAATGAAAATGAACGTGAATGAAATGAGAAAAAGTATTTTCCCTCAAAACAAACTTCGATTGGGATGTACCAGTATTATTCTGAATGTTTCAATTGCTAGAATTTATAATGTCAAATTTCATATTAAAATAACAGTTTTTGGCTCAATCCTTTCAAATCTGTAACAAGGCCGGTCCGGATGGCCAAGATCGCTAAGGCAGTAGTGCCATAGCAATCTTGGACTGAAGGATTGCGGATTCGAGTCCCTCCTCAGGCATGGTTGTATTGTGTTCATCCTTTCACCCCCTACCATCATCATATCGTGTCATCCTCATAGTTACCATACCGTTACTTACAATAGTGGCTTCTGATGTCCTAGAAGGAGATGTGACCTTAAATAACATCAAAAAAACATCTGTAACAAGAACACCATTGATAAATATTTAAACATTGATTATTATTTAGTTGTTTTTTAATGCTTTCAAAGTTTGAAAGTGTGTTGTTGTTTAAAAGTTTATAGTATCTTTTACTTTCTTTATTCATTTTGTTTTTGTGAAGCCCTCACAGATTTAGTGCCACATCTTAATGTTTATGCATTAATCATGCACTGCTGATGAGATGTAATGCAGAGCAGAACTTCCATTTCTACTTTTCACAGATCCTAACAAGGTGTCTGCTCGAATGTTGATGGAACTTGTCCGTCAAATAATGGATCGTGTAGTAGGAAGTGTGTCATATGCACTTCCTGCTGCAAAACTTTGTATTACTATTATTGAGGTGAGTTAATGATTAATTTTGCTTTTTTGCAAAGAACTCAAAATGTTGATTCAGAGATACATAACTTATGACTGTTACAGAAAGAGAAGAAGGAAACATTTTTGGAATCTCTTCTGAACACTTGTCAACAATGGTATCATGAAAGAGAGCGTGTTCTACGATCTACTCCAAGTGGATCAAATCTACGTTATTGTGCTTTTATGCAGTTTCTTAATGAAATGTATTGTGAGGTAAGAAACAGTAATAGTGTCTCTTCAGCACCTGTATTCCTATCATATATTATATATGTTTCTTGTTTCAGTTAAAGAGGCGTCAATTACAACTGAAAACACAGTATGAAGGAGTACCACCAGGTTTAGTTCTTTTGACATTGCTATATAAATGTTGTCAGGATTGCCTCAAACCTCCAAGTACTCAGGGAGAAGTAAGTAGTTATGTTTCATTACAATTTTTCAGTAATTATGTTATTTTTGTTTCCTCTTCCTTACATTGAAGGTGGAAAAGCACAAGTTTTTTAAAGTTTCATGAAATACTGAATTTAATGGTTGCTTTTAAATTCATACACAAATAATAGAAAAACTATATTACTAATGAATATTTATCTTGGAAAAAGGAATATCAAAATCACAATTAGAATAATATTGAAGGTAGCAATGTACATAATACAATATTGATTTTATCCCCTTTCATATTTTATTTTCAAATTTTAATTGAAAAACCAGGTGTGGATGAAGGCCTATCAAACTTAAGCACATGTGTAAGTCCCCCACTAGATAGAGGAGTCCAAAATATTTTTAATCTAATTTTTATACTAGTGTGATTGAATATTAATTTTTATATTAGTCCATAAAAATATTACAATAGTATCAGTTTTCAATTCATATATTCTTATTTTGTGCAGACAGACAGTCTCTTCTTTGTCCTCACTTCAGTGGGCCGTGACTTGGAGCAGGAGCTGCCTGGGAAACTCCAGCAACTTCTAAGCAGCATTCGAGATGCGTTCCTCACCACAGGCTCAACACCCGCTGTCAAGAAGACATTGTTGCAGTTAATTGAATTGCATGCTTCTAAATGGCAGTTGCCTGCATCAGCTGTCATGTATTACACTACCAACCAATGATCTTAGAACATGAAAACTGATGTATTTTATCTTGACATTAGGTAAATAACATTGTCTTAGTACAATACTCATTTGATATGTATTTTATTTCACATAAAATACAAATCTAATGAGGTTTATTTTGAAAATAATATAAATGAAAATAACTACTGTTTAAACAATTGAACAGTAACATTATTTTCAATATGTGTTTCTTGCATATTTTTACCTCTTGAAAGAAGTGGTATTTTCAGTGCTGTATTGTAGATGTCTTCATCTGTTTATTTTATTTTATTTTGCAAGACAGGTTTCTGTATGGCAGACTGTTTTGTTTGAATGTTAAATATCTCATACAGTAACAATTTCATTTTTTTATTGTCCTATTAATAAAATGCATAAAAATTATTTGTTACTGGACCTGTCATGGTAGTGAGTGGATGATGAGAGAAATAAGTTACACATGTTGCAACATTTGTGTAACAAGTTGACTGATGGCTATTGTTCTATTTATAGTGTGTTTTTCTCAAAACATATAGTAATTTTTTCCAATCAGTATCATCCATCTTGTACTAATGTTTTCTGTTAAGGAATAACTCATTAAAATGTTTAACATGAGAGAGGGTATAAGCTATTGTCTTTATAGCAGTGAAGAATGATATTTCTCCCTCCTCTGAAGTTACATATAAAACACTCAGATGATTGGCAACAATTTTATAATGATGCAATTTGGAAATCACATTATTCAGGAAAGTTTCGTTTTATTTCTTAACATTATGAAATTTTAAAATAATGACAAGACTGTGGTTTATGTGCCAAAACACTGAAGAGAAATCTCCTGAAACCAAAAATTAGCAGTAAATATCGTATTTTGTGTAATATTTCTTTTGATTTCCATGTTAACTTATAACTAAAACAAATAGGTGTGAATTGTGTTCACCTTGCAATAAAATGTCCCGTGTCTACTTTTTCCCTTAGTTTAAATTTTTTAATTTTTATTCATTCCTGGCCAGTTGGAGCTAAAGTGCCTTGAGTAGAAACACTCAGTTTTAGGTGTGGCATTTTGTAATTAAACATTGTTTCATTACTGGTACATAGACTTCGTATCAGATTTTGTATGCAAATATCTAGTCTTGACCTAATAATTATTCTGCACTACTTTGTTAATTTAGACTATTGCTTTTGTATATCCCAAGTTTTTATTTAGAACAATTAATATTTATAAAACTGTAAATTGTAACAAATGTGTAAGATAATTTGGTGGTCAAAGTGCCTTAATGTTTTTTGAGCAAATTGTAATAATTATTAATAATAATAATGAAAAATGCATGATGTGCATTTTATGACTAAAAAGCATTATACCAAATAAATACTTGTTCTTGCTAGACCATATGGCATGCAGTGTTAGATTTCAGGTGCAAGCTTATGTTACTTGTTTATAGAAACTCATCATTTTTGTGCCAAACCATATCGACTCTGTTATTGAATTGTATAATTTTAATACACGTTCATTGGCTAGCTTTAACGAGATACTTACAGATATCACATGTCATTAAGAGATACAAAAATGGTATGTGTTGGTATAAGTAGACACATTTCAACCATAAACACTTTATGTTTATTTTTATGGGATCATTAAATATATTTAAAAATATATACATATTATATAGCTCTAATGGTTGAAAAAGTGTTGAGAGTGGGTACTCGAAAATTCAGAAAAAAAATTGAGAAAAAATAAAGGGAATCTATAAAAACACTGAAAAGTTTAATTTTTTAACTGTGTAACCTTTGTCTGTTTGGTTTCTTAGCCCTCTCTGGTAGCTAACATTATGACCTGCTATTTGCTTGATTCCAAAATGGTGGCATAGGGTCTATAGGAGTTTCTCAAATTACATCTCAGCTTAAATAATTTTAACCTGACACTGTCATTGTCAATGTCAATGTCAAGTTTCCTGAAAGACAGGTTTGTATTTCTCATGAGCCAATTTTCCCTCCTTGAAGTTCAATGAGAATTTTCATTTTAATTCATTTTACTAAGAGAGAGAGTCCCTTGCCAAACTATGACTTTGTCAGTGCTCTTTGTTCATCTCTACACTCTTTTATTTCTGTCGAGAACAAATAAGATGTGGAGTACTGAACAACTACTTACATTGTTTGATTGCTTTTTGAAAATTAAAGACTAATGAAGAGACATTTTTTGTCAACATGAACATTTTTTGATCTCTTCATAAAAAATGGAAATACAAGATATCTCTTTCAATAGTTTGCAATAATTTTTTCAAAAGTACAAGTTAGCTTCCACGGCTCAAGTTCATGACTTCTTGGCTGTCCAGGTGACACTGCATCATTGGCTGACAGGCCAAAGTTTCCCCTGTCATATTGCAGGCTTCCTCAGGGTAGTGACACAGGGAAAGATCAGTATAAGTACATTGGAAGCTATCCAATTAATGTGTTGACTACAGAACTATGACTGATTTAAAGGCCCATTAGAATTTCAGCCCTGTTAAAAAGAAGGCCTCCTGTGGCAGTTTGCTTCCAGGTTTCTTTTGTTTAAAAAAAAATATATTTGTTCTACATGAGCATCATAGGAAGGAAAAATATCTGCATTCTTAGTGAAACATTACTTCCATTCTATCTACTAGAAAACAAAAATGTTTTTAAAACATATTGTATTCAACATTGTGCACACAAGTAAACATTCCCAAGGAATTATGTTATATTAAGAGGTTGCTAAATGCAGTCCAAACTTGATAAGCGAACCCAAGCAGCTTGGGATTGCAGCACCAAAAATTAGTTACCTAGGGCGTTGAACATTCACATTCAAATCCACTTGATGTAAATATTCTTATACAGGTGCAGATCCAGGGGGAAATGAGAAATGTTTCCCACCCTAAAATTTTACAGTAATTATTAATTTTAACTTCACATGAAACTTTCAAGTGAAAATATTTTCAGATAAGCAGTAATCATATCGCAGCATAAGTTGAGTGTAGCTTGTGACAGTTCACAAAAACTGTAATGACACATTCGACCAAAACATTATTAATTTCCCCTCCCAAAATTTGTCTCTCGATCTGCTTATCATATATCATACCAAGGATTACAATACCAGATTGAGCTCACATTGCCCATTAGTACTGGAGAAGGTCCTATGCATGCAACATTGCAGCAAAATCTGCATATTCACTCAAGAAAAAAGAAGTGATTCACAGTCTTCACTCTATTCGTATTATGACCTGAATTTAAGAAACTAAGCATCCTGGCACAGTTTCAGAATGTATTGTAGAGTACAAGACACTGAAATTAACTGCAGAAGTGACATTTTTTATTAATTCTTTCAAATACTATGTTCTCTGTATAGAACATCATTTTCAGCATCCATTTTATTAGCTCTAACAGTCATAGAGTACACCAGTCATGCTGCCCTCTATAGGGAAACAGTTTTTGTAGTTCTTAAGACAGGGGAGCTATTTCGGAACTCTGAGGCATTAGGTAAACATAAACTATTTGCGTTTGGAAGCAAAGCAGGGTGCTGTTGTCTCTTAAGAATGTTTTTGCTCTTATTTTTTGGTGACTTACACAAGTATGCATTATAATTTTCCATGTTAATTTTACTTGTAAGAATTGGACAACAAATTCAGTATTTTAGGAAATGTTGTGTATTTATCTGTCCATTAGACAGGAAGTCTAGAAGGATCAATTTCAAACTAATACTGTGGTTTTTACAAATGAATTATTGATGTAGATTATTCATAAACAATCGAGTTCAGTGAAGGTGGTGAGAACTAACATGAAGACCAGCTAACTCTGTGTATTTGAGCTTCAATTATGATGGTACGAGAAACATGAGAAAAAAGCCTTCATAGAGGTGTCACAGCCTGAAGTAGTGCAGCACAACAAGGACTGTTTGGGAGGGGTCAAACAATAGTTTTAATAGTTTTCTTGATTTCCTCCATAGAACATTTGTAAAATCGTGGATATTGAACTTTAGATTGATTACACACGTGGTCTTGATCCTGCAGTTACACATTCATGACTAAACTACAAACTTAAGACAGAACTAGATCTGCCAATGGAAATACTAATTAACCATAGATTCATTTCATTTTCAGCATTGGGCTGCTAACGTCATATCTAGGCTAGAAAAACTGAAATCAAAAAATTGATTACACCCTTCCACAACTTACTCAGAAATTTTAACGAAAATGCCTGTCTGTCAACATGAAGGCATGCCGCTTGAGGAATTCTGCTTCAAATGTATTGTTCGTTTACTCAAATTACTCATATTTGATTATGTAAAGAAGGCAGGTAGATGCAAAAACATTGGTTGTAAAGCCCAAACTTCTATGAAATATACAAAATGTAATTCACTATTACCCATTGCTTGCAAAAACTGTTGCTTCAAAGAATTTCACGTAAAATATTCCCTGCACTTTAAATTGCTTAATAAAATAAGCATAAACATTTAAAAAGTTTATACTTACACACACACAAATGTTTTTGTTTAAATAATAAATAAATTTAGTTTATTAAATTTTTTTTATCGTTCCCTTTGAATCATTATGTCCTCTCCACAGGACGGTTTGTGTTTTAGCATTCAAGTATCATACATTAATTGTAAGAGCATGAAAAGTAAGTAAAAATATAATTTATTGAATTACCAAAACCCAGAAATTTCCTGTACAGTTTTCACATTTTGTTTAAAACATTGTAATTTTCACAAGAAAAGTGAAGTATTAGTAAGTTGAGAGTTGATATATATTGCACACAAAATTTTAAAATATTACGCAACCATCACAATTAATATGTGACAGCAGTAGCACCACTAGTCCTTTCCTCTCTCTCCCTCTCTTAATGAATAATAATATATAATAGTAATAAATAATGTTGATTCTTGTGATAAAGACAATGTCTTAAAGAGTTAGTTTTCTGAAAATGGGTTATTTTTTGCATTGGGAAGATTTTATGTTTCAATTGTCCCACAATCTGGCAAACCACCATTATCTTCAGTATTGAGGTTGGAGATGGGATAGAAAAAACAATTTTATCCCAAGATATGAATTTTTTTCTGTAACTATTAAAACATCTTATGATCTCCCATATTCCCAAATTATCATACACGTTATCATTATCATCAATTATCATAATAAAAAGGTATCTATCTCACCAGCGATCTAATTAATATCATACAAGTGGTTCCCAATTAGATTTGTATATAATAAATTTGGTTCATAAAAATTGTGCTTTGTACAAGATGATTATTTTGATTTAAATTTCTTGAGGTTGTTGTTGAAATAAAGAACATTTTTCCACTTTTCTCTGCTGGAATGAAAGGAAACTGGGTAATTTAAGTGTAGTGTCTGTGCTGACATTCAACAGCATTGTGCATACATTTCTTCTTAGTTTCACTAAATGCTTTCCATAACTGAATTTAAATTTTTTGTGACATCTACACAATGTAGAAAATAAATATTTAAATACAAATATTTTTTTTAATTAAAATTAAAAGAGAATTAGAAGTATTTGCTAAACTATAAAATTTGCATTTAGTGAATAAGATGATCCTAGTTATTACTCTGAATCATAATGTAACATCAATCATTGATATTATTCTGAATATAATTTGACAATATTTGCCTCAAAATATTTATCCTTCCCATTTAATACTAGTTTTGTGCATAAAACCTCTATTACAATTAGCCTAGGTACTGAGTTTGAAGAGACCAGAAATGTGTTACAGGAAAATGAACATATGTACATTGTTTATTTCACATTTGCAAAATTAATATTCGTTCCAGGTTTTGTGCAAAGAAAATGGTTAAAGAATTTGATTACCTGTAAAGGAGTTAAGGAATTTTCAGAATGTTTAGATTGGTTGTCTTTCCAAAGCAAATGCAACATTTTATGATAGAATTGTTTATTTCACAATGGATAAAAGCAAACAAAAAAATGTGCTGCCAATCAGTTTAGTCTAGTATCACAGTATCAAAAGAAGACATCTGGAGTTTTGGTCTTATGTTTAAAAATATATTTTCACACTTATATTGATATACTTTTAACAAAACATTCTACTACAATAAATAAATGATTATACAAAATTATAGGCACAATATAATCATTTGATGACTGTTACTCCCAATTTATAAATCAATTGAATAAATATTCTTGAGACAAATGGACATTTCATACTTTCTGTAAATATGAATCCTGGTATTCTTTTGTTTCTACTGATGAAGCAGGAATGAATAAAAAGTGTGAATAATCAACTAAAAGAAAGAAATTTCATCTGCCATTTGTTCGCATCTGTAGACAAAAGTACAGTATTCAACACAATTCTTATTTACACTCAATCCAACACTGTATTATACATTTTATGATCAACCTCAAAAAGCACAAATCACAGAATTATTATTCCTCTCACATTTTCTCTCTTTTGATATTTGTGTTTTACACATCAGAGCCACTGAGAACATAGTCTCATAATCTCAAGAAAAACATGCTCAATACTGATTAAGTAGAATATCTAATTATCCTTACACTTGTGACTCAAAAGTGACATTCACTATATTTCAACTGTAAACTTTCCAGTTTTTTCCTCACCAACAAATACACTCTTGAACCTGACATTATTACATAGATCTTGAATACAAATACAAATTTTAATAAAATTAGACATGACAAAGTTACTTCCTATTCACTTAACTATTCTAGGATACTTGTGACTTTTAAATTTCCAAAATATTCCTTTAAATAGGCTTGGCCTCTCGCAAAATAACTTGCCTCTATTTCATTGTGTAACAGTCTCACAATGCTTTATTTTAAAAACTCCCAGAACGCTTTATTGTTACAAAAGCTTTGGAAGTAAAAATATGTTGAAGAAATACATCATTTTACCATAATATATAGCGCTACACTGAAATCTAATTAATAGAAAACTGACGGAGAGGCAGAGGTTATGTATGATTGTTTTCTACATAAGAAAGAAAAATTAAGAGGATATGGAAGACAAGCTAAGAGGAGGAAATATTTCTTAGAATACATGAAGCCATTAATTCTAGCCAAATTACTCATCATACATCCTCTCCTCTCCCTCTTTGAACTTAAAATACTACTGTTTTGCTTCATGTAACTTGTAACTATTAAATAAAAGTTTTTTTTTAATCCCATAATTTCAGTGAGCTCCTTCCATAAATTTCAGGTTTCAATATATAGCAGAAAATTATTTCATGATATGTTATTTTAGGGAAATTATCTTTAATGAGATTGATACAACATTTTATTAAGAAACATAGTAGTTTAGAGAAGTACAATATTACATCCACAATGGTGAAAAAACATATTTAACGAGGGAAAAAGGCATACATATTTGATTAAATTCTTTAAAATATTTTATTAAGAATTGATACTTGTATATTAATTTGAGCCTAAAAACACAGGAAAATACCAAACAAATTAGACCCATTTTCCTAAACAAATGTGGTAGTAATATAGGGCTCTTCTATGTCAAGTGAATTTAGGTGACCAAAAGCACTTGTAATTTCAAAGGTATGGAAAGGAAAAATAATGCAAACAACTTGAAATTTCAATGACATTAACGTCACCATTACAAAAAGGCTAATGTATTTAAAATAATTTTTAGACATCAGAAACCCCGAAAATTCATATAAAAATCAGAAGTATTTTTAATATTTTTAGATTTGCTCAACTCTTAGACATTTAGAAACTTAAACAAAAAATGGTCTGTAACCCTTTCAGAAGAGAGAAAGTATGTGAGGAATCATTCGAACAGTATTCTACAAAAGCTTATTACAATTTTAAAAAGATCACTTAAAAAGTATTTACATTATAATAATATACATTATACACATATCTTGTCATATGATCAAATAACAGAAGTATTTCAACATAAATATAACATGTGAGAAATAATGTTCTTTGAAGGTACTTGATAGTTTGTGTAATTTTGGTATAAGGAATAGTCATTGCCCAATGTACAGAAAAGCTGCAGAAATATTAAATAATGTTTCCTGTTTCTAACATCCTATTTGCCATTCTTCAGAAGCAGCTGTCATTGAGCTTGAGGAGTGTATGTGAAAAGAACCAGCATCACCCATAAATGCAACAACACCTGCAAAAATTCATAAACAATTATTATTTCTATTTTTTAATTAGAATTTATTGAACAAGTTTTTAGGGAGGGAAAACTACCAAGGATTTACCAAAAACATGGATAATACTTGTTCCTATAATTAGTAAGTTTCCTCTAACATGTGAAATCAGGTTCCTCCAACATGGTATGAATTCATGTTTTGTGAGTTCTTGATGCAGAAAAAATGACTAAACATTTATTCATCTTTAAAAACACTAGCAATTAAACTGTAGGGAGGATTTTCAACAAAATTGATATCTGTTGATCAATATTCCTTATGTTATGGTCCGTTGAATTTGAAAACCATATCTAGATTTTGGGGGGTACTTCACATGAAGCCACAAGAACACTTTAATTAAATTTAAAATTAATTTTTTTCAAAAATTGCTGCAGATTTTTTCTTTAACTTTTTTGTCTCAGATACCAAAAATGACAAAGGCTCGATTTTTTATTGAATTCTCTGACTTTTTGAAACTTGCAAAACTTAAAAATTTGTTCAATCTTTCTACAACTACAATATGGCAAACAGGGAATTCCTCTTCAAAGAAATTTGTTCTTTGGAATTAGATCATGACCAATTTTACCAAATATGACAATTTTCAAAAATAAAAAGAAGATGTATCCTCAAAAATAGCACTGGTCAAATTTTCTTTAAACATTCTGAATTTTCGAAATTCACAAAAGTTTAAAATTGCTTCAGCATTCAACTAAAATGTTGTAGATATTTCCTTAATGAAATCAGTTCTTTAAAATTAAATATTAAAAAATATCAAACTTTTGATCTGAAAATGTGAATAGTTTTTGTTTAATTTTGATTGAACCTTATAAATAATGCATGAAATTATTATGGATAAATGAATATTTTCTATAAACAAATATCCTCAATTTTACAATTCTTCTTATTTGTATAAAATTTTGTATTAATTACTGCATTTTAAATTTTTAAATGAATTGTAATTTTTAACTCATGGCAGATGAATATTGTAAATATTCCAAATGTTTTTGGCCCTTGGAGTTTATGAAGATTTATTGCTAGTTTAGTAGTCAATGATACAATAAACACAACTGTTGTCTGTTAACCATATAATATATTATATTATTAATACTCAAAGGAATTAACAAATCATATACTTACCATGTAACAGAGGACAAGAATGCGAGCCAATGGATAACGTCGTAGGAACACTCCCGTGCGAATGCTCACAGCATCCAGAGACGAATAAGCTCGTTTCACTCTTCGGGTCATGCCTGTATCAAATGGAGTCTCAACAAAGAATCGTGGAATTTGAGCTTTGGCTGTAAAAATTGTGTAAATTATCAGTTTTCTTCAAAATATCTATATACTGAATTAAAATTCTATCTAACAGAAACTTACCATCATCAGTATCATTTACATTGATTACACCAGCTTGTCTCTGCTGAAGAAGTGTCATCATTTCTTCATTTTTACGCTGCAATTCATAACAGTTTTGAAATTGAAATATCATTTAGGTCACCATATTACCTAGATGAAAGGATAACACTCTTACTACACACTTATTATTAACCTTCACATTTTTAACAGACAGATTTACATACATAATTAACACATGAGATGGGGATGGATTCTCTATCAAGAAATTTCATTCCATGTTGGACAGAACCTGATGCAGAAGGTGTACACATTTTATCTGTGATCCTAGAACATTCAACATGTAGTATCAGCATTAACAAATATAACTATCAATGGAAGACCATATTTAAGGGGTTTTATAACAATTATGACAAAAATTGTGAGATTCTAAATGTTGTATTGAGATTATGGTAGTATGATTTATAAACAAATGTATTTATTGTATTGTAATTGTTTTAGCCTGAACACAAGTAAAATTTGTACTTGAAATGAAGCAATTTTGTACTTTTGAGGACAATAGGTGACCAAATAAAATGTTTTACAGTTTTAAAGTGTTTAAGTATGAATTTGTTAATTAAACATGTAAATCTATCTGTCAAAACAGTGAAGACCAATAATAAATGTGAAATAATATTGAATGACAAACAAAAATAAACATATTAAGTTATACACTCACCTCCATTTTTTCTAACTGTAATCTCAAAGCATTCTTTTCGGTTGTAACAGTTTCCAGTGTATTCTGCTTATGAACCAATGTCTGTGTCAGTGTGTGCAGTCTGGATTCCAATTCATCATCTGTGGGAGAAGTAGGTCGCTGTGCCAACTGAGTGCGCAATCGTGTAAGCTCTAACTCCCGTTCACGTACACGAGTAGCTAATAGGGTTCTTTGCCTTGAGAGTTCATCTTGCACTGACCTCAGTTCCTACAAACAAATTGTTAAAAAGAAGTTATCCAATTATTTCTTAATGAGCACTTACTAATCATTTTGGAGTTGTTTGTAATCTGGGGATTGACACCAATGTTTCAAAGTAATATCAAATCTTGATTAACAAAGCTTTATGCTGTTTTATACTGCTTCAAATATTACACATGCAATATGGAGAAAGTTATGTAACACTGTAGCAAATTGTTTTGATTTATCAAAAGAAAAATTCATATTGAAAAGTTGGATAATTATTATTGCTATAAGTAGTAAATAACTTCCTGTAGCATGCTACCAAAAAAATTGGTTTATGGCAAAACATCTATCCATGTGTGAATAACACTAGAAACTAAAGCTGTAACATATAACTAAACTAGGCAGTATTTTCACTAAAAATTGATATTCCCCCACTGATCAGGCTGATGTCACAGCCCATTGAATTTAAAATTGATGTTTGGGGTACTTTACGTTTAGCCTCAACAACATTTTCAAAATTTTCTCATAAATGGCACCAACTTTTTTACTCAGATAGAGCGAAGTGTGCCTGTGAAAATGGTGCAAATCTGAATTTCATTTAATTCTTTGTATTTTCAAAAATGGCTTAAGTTTAAAATTTGTAGGGCATCTTCTTTGGATTACAATATTGCAAACATGTTTTTTCTTAATAAAATTTGTTCTTTAAATAAGGTTACGCATGATATTCTGTAAATACAAGTAATTTTCATTAAATAAAAGCAATTTTCAGAACAAGATATTCCCAAAAACCACTCCACATATTTTTATTCTTTAAATTTGTTGCTCAGATAATGTGAAGAAATTTTCTTATAAAAATGACACAGTTTGACATTAATGTCCAAGTGAAAAAACCTGGTGCACCTTGTGACAACAATGTTAAAAAACTATACATAAAATATTATTACTATTTTCTGCAGCAAAATTTTTTTTTGCAATCGTTGTGTTCAACTTGAGCCAGATTTGACATATAAGCAATACATTAATTCACGCTGTTCCATCCGGGCCCTCAAGGGTAAGGGCACTCAGCCTGCACGCTAGTTGAGAAGGGATTGTATCCTATTACATCTGATTGAATGAAATTCAAAGAAGGAAGCGTGCTCACTTTGTTGGGCAAGATCTAACATTAGTTGTAAAGAAAATGAGATGATAAATCTTGTGCTTTCTGTTAAACCTGGAAGTTTCTTCCTGAACCTGTATCCCTCTCGCAGCTGATCAACTTACACCACTAGAGTGAGATTTCACTAACACTGAAAGCACAGACCAGAAGTGATGGTGCAATGACAGAGCCTTTCCATGCCTTATGGTGGCTCATAGAAGATAAGTTGGATCAGCCTCTGTTAAGTAATAGTACGAAGAAAGAAAGTAGTGTTCTTAAGCAATTATGATTTGAGTCATGATAACCAATTTTTTTCTTACAATAGATTTTAATTACAGTGAAACCTACCTGGAAAACAATCCCCCTCAAAAGGTTTTTCTTGGCATGGACACTAATTCTCATAGTGTATATAAATCACACCCCTATTCTCAAACCACCACCACCACACTCCCCAACCACTGACCAGCCCCTTAATAGCAATTTTCTTAATTTACCCCCGTTCAGAGACCATTTTAAAGACAATTTTAAGCATACATTGCAAAGGATTTTCAGAAGGTTAAATGAAAACCAACATTGTCAAAAGCATTCTTGTGACATTTCCTGTCAGCAGGGGGATTTTCAAGATTCATGTATTAATGTACTTGACTTTTGTTATGATACCATGGCTATTCAATCCAATTCAGTTTCATTTCTTCTAATGTGACCGTGGATGAATGCAGCCTAATGTTAATTCTTTGAATTCACAAGACCCTTCTTACCTTACTGGAAGAACTTCCAGTACTGTAGAATATCAACTTCAGAAATGAAAGTTATTGACTTGCTCCAAAAGAAAGAGTAAATACTACTAAACAAGTGTTTACATCAAAAAAAGCAAACAAAAAACTTTGTCAAAATGCTTCAATTTACACTAAGGATACACATATACTACATAAGAAAGTCTGTATTGTATTGCAATGAGCAAATTTGAAGTATAGTGAACAAAACGGCAAAAACCAGATAAAAAAACCAAATCATTCAGCATACTTCTCCATGAGATTTGCAGTCCTCCTCTGCAGCTTGGCGCCTTTTCCTCTCTTCTGCCAATTTCTCCTGAAGCTTGAGCTGTGTGTCTGCTGCCTGTTCTCGGCATGTCTCCAGTCGTTTCTCAGCCTCTAGCAGTTCATCCCTAACTGCCTGCAGTCGTGCAGTAGTTTGCGCAGTCTCTTCGCGTAAAAGTTCACGTTCTTGTCGAAGTTGCTGCAGTTCCAAAACTATCGTGTCATCCTGTCCATCTTGTGCATTTTGGCCTAGGATAAGTGCAGAATATCTTACAAACATGTTTCAGCAGAAAAATCTAAATATAAATTTTCTATGTGGAAGTTAACCAGGGGCAACTAAATAGTTAGAGATGATATCCCTGTGATAAGGGTGTGTACAAACAGAAACAGCAGGCAAGTGCAACAGATTTGCCTGCAGGACAAAGTGGTGGACAGATAAGTGACCATTGGCAACAAGACACTAGGCAACACAGCACTTGGCAGAACTTGTTAATGTTGCAGCATTATGAATGATACATAAACTAAACAGTAATCTTCCACTCTCACATTAACACAACCACTCACGGGAAGAGTAATATTTGCATGAATACTTATTGTTTTCAGAAGCTGATGCCGTTAAAATCAATGATGAGCTTTATTTTCAAGATTTGATATAAGACGAGATACAATTTTATGTATATGCTACTACTTATTCAAAAACTACTCTGCAGTCATGGACACAATATCTGCAGATTTCTGATTAGAATTATTTCACTTCAATTGTAATAGCTAAAATATCAATTCTATTGTACAACACATTTATGAAACTTTTGTTGAAATTTGTCCCAATGAAGCATTCCGTGTTATTCCAATCTCCTGTAAATAATTATATCTATATTTGTGTCTACTTGCTTTTGCTGTTTTTTGTCTCGGGAGAATAAAATCAAAAGTAGTTTCTTTTCACAATTTGGTATGTTTATACCTTCTCAGTTTGTATACTGTTATTACAATCGATTACACTTTAAGCAGGATATCTTTAAATTCCACTATATTTGAAAAAGACGTTGTCAATTATCATATTCATGAAATGTTTCTTCAATTATAAAGAAATTTTTAAAAAATATTTCCAGCTTAAAGAATAATTGATTGTCTCTAACTTAAAGGAAACTTCTCATTCTTACTATATTATTTGGTAATTATATCTGGAAGAAAATATTTGAAAATATTTGATATTTTTCTCCCCTCCCCTGAGAAACCATTGTGTTTTGCCAGGACAACTACCTTTCAATATCATGTCTTATTACAGAAAGACCCAGGTTAATGGCAATTATAGAATCTGGACCCTTAAGTTTCCATTAAAAAAAAAGAAAGGAGAGAGAAACCAATTCATTACAAACCTTCTCCGCGCAACTCATTGATAAGCTTCTCCTTGTCTTGCAGTATGCGCTGAGCTCGAAGTCGGTACTGATCCAGTTCTTCTCGAGATGCTTGTGCTTCTGATCGTGCTCTTTCCAGTTGTTGCTGTAAAGAGGCTGTTGTGTTATCTCTCTGAGACAACTGTTGTTTAACTTCCAAAAACTTTTGCTCATAATTTTGAAGTTCTTCCTTCATTTTCTCAATTCTGCAAAGACAAAATCATATTTAATGATCAAAATTAACTAACCATTACTTTACAACAGCTCTTTAAAAATAAGAAATTTACCAAAATTTCAAATTTTAACTCACCGGCTTTCCATTGTAGTTATTTCCTGTTTATGTTTACTTTTTATTTTCTCCATTTCTTCCTGCAGAGCTTTGTCTGCTTCTTTGCCAGATTTGTTGTCGTTTGACTGCACGAGTCTACAACAAACAGATCAGAACCTTAAAAAAGCCTCTATCAGAGTAAAATTCATTACATGAAGGGCTGAGCGACAACCAACACAAGGTAGAAAGTTAACCCGTACCAACCACAGCAAGCCTCTGCTGGTTGTCTTATACCTTGATTTCGGTTGAAGTGTGTCTGAACTTGTCTCTGCCCCAGACCCTTCAGAAAAACCAACAAGATAAATATAGTACAAACTTTCACCAAACTTAAGATATTAATATTTAAAAATGGCACGGGGCTTTCTGTAGTTTATCTTGATACTGCCACCAAATCTTCATATATTTAATAATGAATAACACATAATGGTCTGGGAACCGCAGAATTTGAAATCAGGTAGTGTAATAGAGAAACTCCTCTATCAAGATCTTTGCTCTGACAAAAATGTACTAATGAAGATGAAGAAGAAAATAAGCAGAAAAAAAGAAAGGAAAAAAGAGAAGAGAAAGAAAAAAAGAATAAAATATTACAAACATATCACTTACATGCTGCCATAAAATGAAGATCTCAAAATCTTTAAAAAACTTTTTGAAAACAAAAGCAGATGAAGATTCATTAACATATCTAAATTCATCCAACTTCTAACAAAGGATAAATTGCATAAAACTTCCCTCAAATCTAACAGAGTACAATTAATACAATATGTATTTTAAACTCCCAAAGATACTTTCTCTGAAATACAGATTTTGCTTTTCTCTATGCACTTATTGGTCAAATCTAACAATAAATATTCTGAAAGGTCATAATTTACATCATAATGGTGAATATCTTTTATCATTTTGAAGGTTTAAGAAAAATGAAGTCTTAGACTCTTGTATGTTGAGTACAGAAATATTTTTGATATTGGAGAAAGATGGAGACACTTATGCATCAAACAAAGAGTATGTTCAGCAATTTGACCAGAACTTACTTTTCATTTTCAACTTGCAGCGACCGCAATTTCTCCTGAAATGCAATTGACTGTTGTCGAGCTGTCAGAAGTTCTTGTTCTAACTGATTCACCAGATCTGCTCGTTCCTGGAGTTGAGAAAGCAACACTTGCTGGTTTTGACATTCTAAAATTAAGAAAACACACAACAGAATACAATCAACATACACCAATATAGACATGTTTAACAATGGAGTAATATCTACATCTTCTTCTACTTTTGTTGAGGTCATTAAAAAAAAGATATTTAATTGTGCAACACATAAATTGAGGGTTATTCTTAATAACAACAAACTTACCTCTCTCTGCACTCTTTGCTCGCTGGAGAAGCAAGGACATTTCATTGTTGAGAGTGCGCAGTTCATTTCTCAACATTTCATTTTCTGTGTTGATGTCAGACACATGATTACTTGCTATTATACCATTTGGTTTATCTGTTGTGACAATAGCTGTAGGTTGTACTGAATTCATAGGTACAGTATCAGATATAATTTCCTGGGGAGATGATCTTCTTGAAGAAGATCGGGAACTTTCTGAATTTACAAGATTTAATGGCTTTTCATTCAGGGTTTCAAATTTAACAGGTACGAATGTGTGACCGTCTGTTTCACTGTGCATGTTTACTTCAGGTTGTAAAGACTGTGGCATCTGTAACAAAACAACCATACTCAGATTACAATATAAGTGAAGTTTGTATCACATCATTTTTGGAACATCGGTGAATCAAACATTCTTGCACACTTTTTCACATACCTGAGTAGTAACTTCAACTTTAGGTATAGGTTCAGAGCTATTGAGAAAACTTATAAGTTCTTCATCGTTTTGCTTCTTTGGTGTGGAGCGAGCAGGACTCAGATTATTCAAGTTAGGAGTGGATCTAACAGTTGGAATTGTAGCAGGAGTTACAGGAGACCAATTATTTGTTGATTTACTTAGAATATCTCTGAGAAAAAAGTTAAATGTCAAAATCATGTCAAGGTAAATAATGTCAATGACAGCTACATCAACAGTGTCCATAGAAATATCAGATGTTACCTGTTAGGTGTTTGGCTTTCCCAGGTTACTTCTGTTAGTAGCGTTTCCTTTGAACTAGATATTTTCTTGTCACCCTGAAGGGCGACAGCGGCATTTTGGTCTATTTGATTGAGGAAGTCTTCAGCTTTCCCCGCCAGTCCTTTAAGCCACGCCATCTCTTAACAAACGTATGTTTGTACACTTCACATGCAAATCCCAAAGCGTCATGAATGTGCGAGTCACTCTAGTACACGTCATTAACCTAGCACCTCAAACACTTATTTCATGAAAATTCGCACGAACTTAAAACAGCCCAGAACAGTTGGATTGACACGACATGGTCATCTTTGTTTCAGAAGCACAATCCTAACTCGAGAACAGTACTCACATTTATCGTTTTTCGTACAGTTCGCACACAATGAAAGAATTGAATTTAAACTTTTAATTCTACAACAATACAAAGAAAATACTATGTGCCCATTAAGAGAGATTCAACGACCTAATCACCAAAGATATTGTATGACACTAATGAATTTCGTTATAGAAAATTCAATTTCCACTCTTTCCATAGCTATGTTGTGCAGTCTGTATTTGCATATTAGATTTCTTCAATGGCACAAAAAAACATTCCATTAACACCAAACGATTGTAACATTGCAAGCATTGGATCTTACCCTCTGACACGTAGACCATACTTGACCGTGACGCTCTCTATAAACACAAATCGAGGAGTACGACAAATTTCGCGTATTTTGTTTTCACATTTTGTACGAAAAGAGTAATTTAAAGATTTGATTATGACTAACATCAACCGTAATTCGCGTCAGAGAATTCTTTTTATCTTCTCAGTTATATCATTTTATGAAGAGAAGACGACACACGTTTGGTTAGGTTACCCACAAAACAGCGCTCCAAGCTCCGCCTCCTGGTGAAACGTCACACGACACGAGCTGCTCGGAGAGGTAGTACACGAAAACAGGCGATCTCGCGGGATTCGTGCAGCGGACGCGGTGTAGTTATGTGGAGAAAGAGGCGGCTATTTCGCATCACCATGCTGAGCACCTTCGCACTTGTCGTTATTTACTACTCGACGACGCAACTCAGCACACTGAGATATCGGACTAGACGTAAGGTAAGCAGGTGCAATTTATTTTTAAAACAGAATTTGACTTTAAGTTCCAATTTACTCGAATGTCAGTGCTAGATGATTAAATAGCTCACGGATGGGTTTACAAGAACACTGGTGAACTTTTTCGTGTGAGTTGATGGGTGAACTTGCGAATCAATTGTTTTTCGTGCCATTTTGACATTTCGTTCCTCTTTGGCTTCGAAGGTACTCAGTTCTCCCGTAATAGCCGAACTTTTCATTCATTATTGACTGACCGATGCAAAGTGCGCATCCTCATGCTCGAGCGTATGTGAACCACGTGTGCGTAGAATCTGTCACAACCATCTCTCGTATGTGACACCACTTATGAAAGGCTGAAACGATTACATGTTAATTGTTAGTATAATGTTGCCCTAGAGTACATTGTGTCACTTTTGTCTGGTAACCTCTGTCGGGTTATCATTACTTTCGAGGAAGAATGCGAATCTTATCATTGCTTGGAAGAAAAATAGGTCGTAAGATATGGATTTTTATGTTATTTATAAAATTAGATGTCTTTAATTTTGTTTGTTTGTTAGGAACTTGGTTGAAAGTTTTATCAAATAGGTACACAAAATTTGTTTGTCCACAAAAATTTGTGAATGTGTAATTCTTTTCAATGTTTCTTTTGAGATCTGTAAGTGTGAGTCTGAGTATGCTGTTGCTGAGGTAACTTTTCTCATTTAAAAAAAACAACAACAACAACAACAACAAACAAACGAAAAACAATCTACTATAGAGATTCAGGTCCGGATGAAACTTAATCGTCACATTTGTTGAATGTTACTCGGGATGATTCAACTTTGCGAATGATTCCAGCAGTTTGCCTTGGTGTATTTTGTGACACATTTTCGCCTTCGCTTTTACGAGGTATATTTTACTATGAAAATATGTCAAGAAAGATTAACAGCGTCTTAGGAGCACCCTAAGGAAGACAGGACTGGAAGGAATAATTATAACCCAAACGTTTTTGATAATTTTATGATATAAAAATACAACAAAAAAATATTTCTAATGTAATTTAATTACAAAAATATTTAGTCTTTTTCTCCAACTTTAATAATTAATATTGGGTTTAATACTTAAATATGATCTGATGTTCATTTTACCATTAATATCGTGAAGTAATAACGCACGAACACAAACATTTTATTAGGTTGTTCAGCAAAATGATTTTGAACTTCCGTCTTTATGCTTTGCGTCGCGATGAACATAGTCGAAAACATTGGCTAGTGTTTTATGCAGAAGCTTTCGTAGCCTTGAAATGCCGGGCTCCTGTTCTATTTGTCATATGTTCGATTTTTCAGTGATAATTTGATGTGTCAACACATTCGCTCCGTAACTTTCTACCGTTTGTACCGACGACGCCCGCAAAAAGTAACAGTGAAAAAGAAAGGATAAAGATATTCAACTTTTTTTTTTTTTTCAAATAGATCGCCGCGTGTATCAAATACCAAATTTTCTACTAGTTGTTGCATCCATTTCTGCGATTAAGCATTCAGAAACAGAAGTTTAGGAGAGATCGATGTGCACTTCCGGGTTTTGAGGTCGATTACCTGGCGTGTCAGACGCCGTCTCTTCTGCCACTTCGCATCCCCAGAGTCTGTACACTTTCCCCGCCTGTCAGCCAGTCTGCCTCTTCATCACAATGTTCCCGATGACACTTGACATCGGGATGACGCTTATTTCTCAGAAAATCGGGCAGATTTTCGGGAGTCACCAGGTTTTCGAAAACATCGCAAGGTGCTGAACGTGTTGTGCAATAACTTCATATTCAGGAGCGTCAGATTGGCTTTTTTTACCACCGAGTCTTGTTTTCTATCGATAACTTTTCCACTTTATGTGGAAAATTAAATACCAGAATAATAAATCGCCGAATTTATACAATTACCATGTATAAGAGCTTTTAGCAAAATGTTGAACACTCGACGTGAAACTAATGAAAAAGTATTGTTCAATGATTATCTACTACTTTATTGTCTCCAGCTGATAGGTTCTAGGTTTTTCGTTTTCGGCTCGTCTTGATTTTATTTGTTTAGTTATTTTTCGTGAAAAAAAAAAACGATGAAAAAATGGTGTGATGTAGGAGTGTTAAGAGTAGTGAGTACAAGTGAGTGAGTGTTGGCACTACGAGTTAGCGAGTTCTATTTCAATCATCTTTCTTTCCGCAAATGGTACTGACACATTCGTAATACTTGTTCTACGTTGATTTAGAGTATTTAATAAAATCTCCACAAGATTGATCCGAGTTGTCGACTTTTCGGACGTTAATGACTTTTGTACCTATTAATGAAGTTAACGGGGTCTGCTCCATCGGAATATTTGAAAAGCAGCAATACTGAATACTGAAATGAAGCTTCTCGGAGAATACTTGCACCCAATCCTGATATACACACATAAATGAGACAATGAGGTATACATTATTTGAGAAGTACACAAGAAAGTTTTTCTGATAGCTGGAAAGTCTGGGTATTGCGATTTTCTTACGTCAGTTAGATGCTTCTCTTTTCTGCTTGATGGATACTTATTAACGTAAGATTTCCATTCGTTTTAGTTTACCATTGACATAACTGTCATGTTCAGATTCATTAATCACGAATGTTGTATGTTTAATTAGAGGAATATTTAATTTATTAACCACTTCTTTTGTTATTCAGAAATGTGTGGCGTCACTAAAACGCTGAAAGCAATGGGAAAGGGAAACAAAACTAAGGTCCTGTTGCGATGAAAATTTTGATTTTGACATTACGCGATTGTAGTAATTGGTAGCTATATTCTAACATACAAGACAATATATTGCCTACAAAAAAAATTGAAAGAAAAAAATCCCACCGCATTACAAAATGCATTAAAAGTTTGAATTCAATTCATGTAAAATTGATAAAAGTGGACTCTTAATTGGTTTTTCATTTACATCCTTTTGCCTTCTTACGAGTAGTTTCACTCAATATCTCTACCTATGTGGTGCGGCGTCACAAATATGATCTAATATTAACGGTTTCGAATTTAATAGTAAGCAGAATAAGAATCATTTGCCCATAATAACAGAACATCAAGATAGTCGTGAACGTTTTCTGTTAAAAATCTGCGTATAAAAAACAAAGTTGTGTTAGTTACCCATTTATAACTCAAGAACGGCTGGACCAGTTTTAATTATCTATGATTTGTTGGTTTCATCCCAACCCGGAAGAGCGTAATAACTAATAAAATTTCCGAATAATTCACGAAAATAGAAAATAAACAGTCATTCTAAATGCAACCCGCAGTATTTTACTATCTATTGTTAAATAACTCCTAAACTAAGCGATCTAGGGCATAAAAAACTAAAATTTTGACTTTTTTCATTTTAATTCAATTTCCATTTAAACTACACGAGCTTCATTGTTGCTGGCCGTTGCCATGTGACCCGGGGTGGCGACGAGCAGGACATGAGGTGAGGAACGTGGTATTGCGAACCAATGCTGAGCTGGGAGACGACAGCGAGGGGGTGATTGCTGCATGATATCAACCCGTAATAGCGCTGATAGAACGGAAAGATGGCGGGACGGTGCCATAGCAGAGCGTCAATGGTTGAACTTAGGGTAGTCTGCGACTCCTGTTAGAGCATTCCCTAAAAGTAGTTGAATTCTATTCGAAGTGCGCTAACGGACTGATGGATGTTACTCGGGCTATTATAAGTAAAATGTTTTGTCAAATAATAGGATGGAGATGGTGGGAGAGGGAGGCACGGACGGACGGAGAGGGAGGAAGGGATGGACGAAGAAGGAGGGACGGACGGAGGGGGGGGCGAAAGAGGGAAATGAAGGTTCTGCCTGGTTCCGCTAGTGTAAAAACAAAGAACTCTTCATAAAATAATAATAATAATAATAATAATAATAATAATAATAATAATAATAATAATATAATTAAAGAGTTGCAATTTATCTAAGAAGTTTGTTCTGAATTAGATATGCATCGATTGATAAAAGTTTGAAGCTCGATTTGTTTCTCAGAAACATAGGATTGCATCTACCTTTTTTAAACTTTTTTTTTTACAAACAAGGTCTAGAAAAATTAAAAGTTAAAATAAGTAATCCACGAGTGTTAAAATGCAAATTTTTAAGATATGTATATTCTGTCCTCTTGGAGGTTATGGCCTTCAGAAGGACACATCCGTATAAAGTATTTTAGTGAGCGCCCAACACCAGTTTGCGCATCACATATAGGGTTGCGTGAGCTAGTGCGTTTGAGTGCGTGCGTGCTCAGATTTGGGGCAAGTCCTTTGAGAAATGCTCGCCGCTTGATGGCAGCACCGTCGCTGGCTCTTCCGCATTGCTTCCCATAAGGCGTTATTCGGCCAAGGCCAATTCGTGAGAGCTACCTGCCGTGCATAGGCTTTGCAGCGCAAGTGTCGACTAGTGTTGTATCTTCTTAGGATACGGGTCTCTCGCCAGGTTTTTAATTGTCACTTCCCCTTTTAATTATCAAAGGTTTAGGCAATCACACGCTTTGGGGTGAAGATAAAAAGTCGCAGACCTAGAAATGTAAATGCAATCCAATGTCAGAAACAAATTCTAAAGTTTATTAAGAGCTCAGGTCTTTTTTATATAAGCCTAAGACTATTCGGTGTGTGGTTTGTTTACATTTGAAATGAAAAATAACAGAGGAGAATATTTGAAAAGCGAAACTCTGAAAATATCTCTTTATGTCATGAATAATACCAAAACTACAATCTAAAATAAACAAATATTACGTTTCTGTATCATTTTCCCACCCATTTAATTTTTATCATGGTTTTCTTGTTGAAGTAAATTAAGTCTTAAAAACAAACCACACACATCTAAAAATTCCTACATAAAACATTGGTGTCATCTTTTCTTTTTCTTTGTTAAACATTAAAATGTGGCTGCGAGCGCCAAAAGAGAAAAATAACGATGATAAACTTACGTCAAGTGCCAAAGTGAAGAGTATGCTACTTATCAAAAATACATAGTAAGGGTGGGAACCGTTAAAGGAAATAAATTTGAAACTAATACTCTAACAAAAGCTGTCTCACCGCCTTCTTAAATCAGACCGTCTCTTACAGCATTTCAGTTAGAGGATACGAAACTTCCCAAGTAATTACCAGGAGTTTAACTTTGGCTGTCATCACAAACGTCACGTTCCAAGATGATTTTCCGCAAAACTTGCATGGGGGAAAATGAAAAACAAAGGATGGAAAAAACAATGAAGCGCAATTCAGCACTTCAACAACTGTACATGTTCTTTTCGTCTTGTTTAGAATATTCTCAATACTATATTACAGTGTCTCAGTACAACTTTACAAGAAAAAGAGGCGCTACTGCGCTCAAAAGGGCAAACATGTTTAGTTTCTAGACGAGAACCTTTAGATTCTCTTCAGAATACGTCTGGCACATCTAGACCCTGCCGGCGCTAGGCATGGGCAGGCCGGGCGATCGCCCCCGTGGTCAAGGGCCCGGTGTCGATCGCCTGCAAGTCAAGAGGCCCGATGATGCGACTGATGGGAAAAAATAGTTAAAAATTGAACTCGAGAAAGTCGTTTTCGTAATTTTATAAGTAGCGGCACTGAAGTCGGATATTTTATAAAATTTCCAATTGATGTTGTAGTTTGAATAGTTAATCATGGTTATTACTTGTAAGGACACTATAAAATAAATCAAATGACGCCGACATTAAAATAGGTTCTAATGAAATATTTTTTTTGAATATTTCATATATAATGATTATGTATTCATTATTTCATGTATTGAACTTGTTTGCTTCATCGAAACTTTAGCATTTTATTTATAATATGCAGTATGCAACATGATTCCGCATACCAATATCTTCGTATATCTCGATTTTCAAAATTAATAATCAATAACCCGCTTCTGAGTAGCTTTAATTTCCTATTTGATATTTTGTAGTTTTATATCAGAAAGCAATCAATTATCAACTTCATTAACCTTTTGTTGTAATCAGTGAGAAATGTACCTAAATTAAATCGATTAGTCGCTGATTGTATTCGGCTATTGAACCATCAGTCGCCCCTTAATCTTCTTCGATCCCTTTGAAAATTTCATGGATCTCCGTGTGGTCGATATCAACCCCATTGGGAACCCCTGGTCTAATCTTTAATGCACTTACGAACACAATAGATCTGGGTGATCTGCAGAGCTTGTGACCATCCACACACCATTAACCCGAAAGACAAGAAACAAAGAAAACACAAAGGTAACAATCCATGCTCGAGGCGGGATTTGAACCCGAAATCTTTCAGAGCGTCACGTTGATTTGGTAGGCGCTCTGGTCATAAAAGTCCAGAGACACATTCGGAACCACGATTCTCTATATCGAGTCGGTGCACTTAGGTCATTTTCACCCAGGGCGGGTTTCGAGCTCGCGACAAAGATTCCCAACCATTTCTGGATACAGACTCCCTGTAAAAGAAAAAAAATTCCAACGCCCTTGCAATCTACAACAGTTAATTTTATATGAAATATCAAATTATCGCATAATATCCTAATTTACTTGTTTATCTATTAAAAATCATGAAGTAAAAATTTATAAAACGTCATCTAAATGCGCAATAAAATTGTTTATTAAAATGATGAAAAGAAATAAAAATAATGAGATAACATAAAAATGTGATGGTTGAGGCTGTTGCAGTTTTAAGTTTGTCAATGTCCTAGGAATGCCTTGCTCCCACTCCCGCAAAATTGCTCCACCGCTACAGCCGTTGCCCGAGGAAAGTGACCCGGACTGCTGCCGATAAGGTTTTGTCTCCACTCACGCGAGCAATATTTGTTAACTATATTTTATAAATTATTTCAACGTTGCAAATAAATATTTTAAAAATACTTCACTGGGTAGGTATCATAGCTCGCCTCGTGACAGCCTCAAAGCCTCCAATTTGCCTCTGGATCCGTTTCTGCCCCCATGGCTCCAGCGCCCACTGGGGGAGGGGCGATATAAGCCCCGTTGGGAATCTATGCTTGTGATAGTTGTTCAATACATGCTGTGTAATCCTAGTTGAGTGAGGCCAAGAGCGGATTTCGAACACGCGCCTTTTGGTCTGAACCTCCGTCCAACCATCTCATTTAGCGAAGCGTAGAGCGGGATTCGAACCTGCGATCCTCTCCACCGAGTTGTTGGGACGGTACTCGTTTTTCTACCTCTGCCATCCAACCCCAGGGTGGTATTCGAACCCGCGATCTTTTAGTCCGAGGTGTTGAAATGGTACGCACTGTCTTTACACCTCCACTATTAAAGCCCAGAGTATATTTCGAACTCGCTCCTTTAGCGGAAGGTGTTGAGTGTGTTCGCATTCTATAACCGCGCCTCGGCCATCCAAGCAGACCCATTGTTTTCCTTTTACTTTCAGTTGCTTTCTTCTCTCTCTCTCTCTCTTTCCCTCGGCTCCTTCCTTCGGCCTTCCGCGCGTCGCGCCTGCTGGCCCACGAGCGCCGCGCGTCGCGCGTGCCCTTATAAGCGGCGCGGCGGAGGCGTCGGGAGCGTCGCGTAGGCGAGTGAGCGCGCGCGGGGCGAGCGGGAGGGCAGCGTCTGGGGCGCGGGGCAGGTTCATTGATCCAACCGACCGCCGTCTGGCCGCCGCGCCGCCGCCGCCGCGGGCTCCGCCTCCCAAAGGCGCCCGCTTTCCCGCGCCTCGCCCCGTCGTGCCGCGGGGGCGGTCGCGGGCCCTTTGCTTTTCTGTTTACTCTTCGTCTCCCTCCTCCACTTCCTCATCCTCTTCTCTCTCCTCTTGGTCTTGCTCGTCTCGCTTTGCTTCAGCGGCTTCTTCTTTCCCAACTCTTCTTTTTCCGTCTCCTTCTTCTCTGCCTTCTTGTCCTTCCCTCCTCCTTTCTTCCTTTTCCTTCCGCTTTTCTCCCTCTTATTTTACTCTCTTCATCTTGTGCTCTCTCCACATTTTGTTCTCTTCTTGTGCAGTCTCCGTCTTTCACTCTCTTTGTTTTTCTGCCTTCTTCTTTTGACTTCTTTCTCCGGCTGTTCTTTTTCATTTGGTTTCTCCTTCATCTTTCCTTCCAGTTTTCTTCCTCTTCAGCCAAATTATGTAGTTTTTATCCAGATAACTACGCTTTTAATGGGTAACTTCTAGAACATAATTGCTGCGTGCCCTTACGAATTGCTGTGTTTGGCATCTCATTGTATTTGATGTTTATATTATCTTTTTCTTGTTAACCAAACTATTGTATTCTAAAAATCCTTCAGAGTAATTCTGAATTTGTCACTTCCTTAGAGCCGCCCCTGAGCCGAGGAATTATATCTCCTTGATAGTCTTTCATGAGTCCATCTGTACCACCATCAGCGTGACAACGAGCTTAGAAAATAGCCAACCAAATGGAGTTCCTCAAGCGTTCTTGATGTGAATATGAAGATCCAATTTTCACGGCGAAGAATCGGTTTCTTTGAAAGTTGTTGTTCACAAGAGAAGAAAGTGTTAATTAAAACAACAAACCTGTGTAGGTTGGTGAAAATACTCAAGGTGTTGAAGTTCGAAATGCATGAGCACGGTAGCTGCTGATAATACAAACACACGAGTATGCTTTGTAATGTCTGAGTATCTTCTAACACGTTTCAACATTTTAGAATCCACATTCAGGAGCCTACATCTCGGAAACAAATAGTAACGTTTATAATGTTGATTTAAGATTTAGCCTGTCATAGCATTGGGCATTCCTCGTTTGTTTCATCAGCCTATTTTAGTATAGTTTTTGCTATTTAGACAATATCTGACAAAACAGTAGTGGCTTAGGTAGCTAGAAATAGAGTTCTGAATTGTATTAAAATATTGGTTCTGAACGATTCCTTGTTTCAGACCAAAGTTCATAATTTTAGATATTTTTTAAGCAAGTTTTTGTTTCCTCAACCGCAACTGCTTTCCTGCTCACGCATTTAATAAAAAAATATAGAGGTGATTTTTTTCGGCACCCGCACGTTTGGTTTATCGCTCTCAGATTATCTTTATTGCACAAGATCACCGTTTTTGTGGTCGGTGCCACGAAAAGTTAAGCAGCTAAATAAGATCGCTTTCATTACAAATTATAAAAGTAATCTTACTCACCTTTTAATAGTTAGTTGAAATAATTATACCAACAGAGACAGTTTTGTGCATCATTTATTAACTAAAATTTATTAATAAAATCTAGCAATGGTAGAAATTCTTGCAACTGCACCCTTAACGTGGGAACTATCATTCCGGGGAGCTATTTTTAAGAATTATGTATTTACTATTATTGAATTAAATGTTATTTGTAAATATTGTTTCGAGAACGGGTAGATGAGATATAATTGGTATACAATCATCTTGTTCTTTTAAAACTTGTTACGCTTATCGATACGCAGTGTTAGCAAATTAAACACGCATTTATGAATTTAAATTTTAGTAAAATTAATTTCAAAATTTGATAGGGAAACAATAATGACTTCGCAGTTGTTTCTCACTCGGTCGTTTCATAACAATAATTTCCTTCACTATTGGCTGCTTTTAACTCCACTTTTCAGGTTAAGGGCGTGTTATCAATCGCCTCCTTATTTCAGAAGTATACATATCTTTTGTGGCTCTCACACACATGCAACCGATCTTTATAAATGAGAAATCTTTAAAGAAAGAGAATTTCACGGAGACGTGACAAATTGCACTTTGACTTTAAAATATGAAAGATTTGTTATAGAAAACACATCTAAGTATTCATGACAAATGCAGCCCGCAGCACTCGGTCACCTACATCGTTAAATAACTTAAATTGTCTTAAAAACTAAAATTGTGAAACCTATGGCATCCTAGAAACGTTCTTCACACCGTAATCTACAGGATTAAATATTCTTGGACAGTTTATTAAAGGTTTGTCGGTTTGGCACATCGATGCTACCAATGCCACCTGAATTTCAACCCTAGTAATGGTGTCCATCTTTTTTGGCGTCACGCTTAGAAGGCTTAGATTCCTATATTTTATTCTATTCACGACTACTGTGTGCACCGTAGTTTGCGCAGATTGATAAAGTTTATTTGCGTAGTTATTATTTCAAGATTCGCTCTCGCAGCTACAACTAAAACCACTGTTAATAGTTGATTGATACCGATGAATATAATTTATTTGTGTGTCGTGCAACCATTCATATAACGTTTTGCCGTTGTCTACAAGTGATGTTTCTAATTGTGCAGGGAACTTCGATGGAAACAGACCACATGTCCCCATGCTTCAGTTTCGTGATACCCTTAGGAAAAAAGGGTGGAAATTAACATGCGGGAGTTCTCGCACGGGTACGCTAGTAAACCTAAATGTTCTCGCAGCAACAATTAGAATTATTGTTTCTTGATACCGATTAAAAGTGCTTTTTATGTGTATAGTGCAGCCCTTCAATACTCCGAATGTATTGACATTCTTGTTTCTATGAAAAATTGTGATGTAACCTACGGTATTCATGTACTTGGTATGGGTACCACATCAAATTTACCCATCACTAAACGCTAATTTTATTCTTATTCAAAATTGTTTTTGTCCGTTTTGTATAGCACACCCGTCAAATTTCAATATATGCTAATTAAAGTCTATATACATTCATGGGTAGGGCACATTCATATTTCTTTCACAATATTGTTTATTTTTCTGGTGTGGTTGATTTTAAATACTCAACATAAGACTTTTAAGCGAAATAACTGTTTTACCATGTTTATTCGATCTCATTTCTTTGAAGGTGGGTGCACTTCATTTTAATAAAAGGGAAATTCGCTGCAGGTCCTTACGCTATGATGAAAAGTAACGGAAGGAGATACGGTGTACTACGGGACCGATGTTCAAGGAACAATCTCCACGAAATTGCTAGGGTATTCTGCGTGCGAATTCAAAAGAAGGCTCAAGAAAATTTGAGAATGGTGTTATCAGAGAGCTTAGAAACTAAATCAAACTATGATGGAAAGATAGCTCTTACATCTTTTAATGTTCATCAACGAGAAGAAAGAAACAATATTGGCAAATAATGCACGGTTATGTACCGTGAGGAGTGAAGGCTGTGTCTTGTTCAAATTGGTATCTGTTTCACCTGAACCAGTATTTTCAGTACTGATTCGGTAAAATTATCAGGTCGGCGTTTTCAGAGATGATATTGCATTAAAAAGGCTGGGAAATAATACTTTCGCTAGAGTGACTAGTAATTTCAACACATTAATTTATATCTTGGGCAAGTTGAAGCATTTGCAAGAAAACTGGGACTATTTTCGTTGTACGTTTAGTACTGTAAATGCTCTTTTGAACAGGTTAGTAACAGTTCTAATGTCACATAAAGCAAATTAAATGTATTAGTAAACAGATAAATTTATTAATCATTGAAAATAGATGGCAATGTAGTTGGTACAGCGTATGACTGCGACTTCATCTCATGTTTTATTGTTTTTATAGTATAAAATCCTCTCCTATATTATTTTAGTAGTATAGATGAGTTTTGCACACACGCAACCGATCTTCATAAATGAAGTAACTAAAGAAAGATATCTTGCACTTTGAGTAACGATTTGCAGTTTGATTTTGAAAATAGGACTTTTTTTTTTAAAAAATCTAGATATTCATGTCAAATGCATTATGCAACACTTGGGCAGAATTATTAAAATCTATTTAGTTGAATAATTCCTGGACGAAGAGTTCTAAAAATCTGGAAGTAAGAAGCCAAAAGCTACAAAGGAACTCGTAGTTCCTCGCATCGTAATCTACAAGACGAGAGCTTCTTGGACATTCTATTACACTTTGCTGTTCCAGCGCTTCTCGGTACTACCTCACCTGTTCAGAGATGTGCAGAATTTGAAATTGTATGTGAAATAATACTAATTACTTGATATTCTAGGCGATTAAATTGCACGGGAGTCCCTCTCAGTTCGGTAATAAACTTAAATAATATTCTAAAGAGTAGGGTTACGCTTGCCTGATCCAATAATTTCGCACGGACAACTTTTATGTAGCTCTCTCGAGACTAAAAAGCTTTTGTAATATTTTTGTGAAAAGCTAACTATAAAGGAATATCGTATAATTACATCAAATGCTGTTTTTAAGGAAATACTGTGAATTGTTCCAAGAACATGTCTATAATACTGAATAAACCTTTATTAAAATTTTGTTTCAAACATTAATTTTATTATTCTTTATTTTTATTTTAAATTCTATAAGTATACTGGAAGTTACCTTTTCTAATTTTTTTGAACAAATAAACACGTTTCGTTAACAACTTCTTCTCTTAATATGGAAAAGGAAAGATAGGGAAGAGGGTGGAATTTAACCTGCGAGAGTTCTCTCACGGGTACAATAATAATAATAATAATAATAATAATAATAATAATAATAATAATAATAATAATAATTTTAAAAAAATCGCCGGCCTCATGACGCAGACGGTTGCGGCAGCCGTCGCCTACATTGAGGAGGCTGCAGGTTTGAGTTCTGCTTAGGAATGATCGTATTTGTGATTGTTCCTTCACCCATCATCCTATAATTCACAATTGAAGGCGTAAAGAGCTTGTCGTACTGAATATAGCTGAAAAGCTGATCCCCACAGTTACACAAGTAACTCGTGTAGCATATTCATAAATGGCTGATTTGCAAATAATAATAATAATAATAATAATAATAATAATAATAATAATAATAATAATAATAATAATAATAATAATAAAACAAGATCATTAAAGGATTTAGTAGTGTGTAACATTTTTTTCGTTTTTTTTAATGTAACCTTGTTAATTTAACAGTTTTCTCTGCAACTCGATTGTATAGTTTAATCATATGGTCCAGATTCCACTTTTTGTGTATTTGGCTTCTTAGAAAAGTCAATCGTTTCCCAATATTTTTTAATTACATTATCCTTCATTCTCATCGTCGCCTGCGTAAGCTTTACTGCCTTGTAGTCCTCCTCCATGTCTTCAGCCTCGCAAAATGCTTCTTCTTCTTCTCCCTCTTCACCATCTGTAAACAATCATGTCATTCCTATTTCTCGTAATTACCATTTAATATTTTATGAAATGCCATTAAAATTCTAGTAGTTTCGGCTATTTTAATACCTATTTATAATTCTTACATTCATTTGCATCTTATTTCAGAAATTACAGTGATAGTACAATGGAAACGTACATTAAGTTCTACATGCACTACTTTCTGAAAGGAAACGTGTTGTTGTTAATGACTGTTACGTTGCGCGAACTGTTGAGTTAACCACTCTTTAAACTGTGGGGACTTGTCCGTTGAATAGGGAGGCATACGTACCTGCTTTTACGCAGACGAAAGCCAGCGCTGCCATTGTGCACTTGAACAGTCGGCTGTAATAGCGCATCGTTCTCTCTGCGGGATCTTGCGCGCACTTTTGAATACCTTCTTTTGACCGCAGACCGTTTCCCAGGTTTTGACTAGTCAACAAAGGCACCCCGGGACAATTGAGCGTTGCCTACATCGAGGTGCGTTGTTTACGGTTAATGTCGGCGGGGTATTTGTGTCGAAATGACGACTTTCATCCAACGTTGATGACATATTTGCTAAGCTATTTTTGTTTATCTCTAGAGACTCTGTGGGAATCATTCTGCGTTTGAGTTCTAATCTTTCAGACTTGACGGTTTCATGTCTTTTTTTGCAGTTCGCGATCAGTGCAGTATGCTTCACTTGGTTCATATACCCAAACAATATCCTTCTTGTTTCATGTTGACGTAATCTCGCATTTTGACTTCTTTTTCCGCGTACTGATGTAGTACGTCCTGTCGGGCAAATTATGATGCGTTGTAGAGTGGTTCATATCGTGAACGAAATAACTCTTACCATGTGTGTCGAATTTAAATCCGAAATTGGCGAAATCTGAAATAAATATCAAAACCCTAAGTGTGAAGAAGTAATAGATTGTGGAATAACTACCAACTGTCCCTTTGTTAATCTTTGGCTCATAAGCAGATGTTGAATTATTTCTAAAACGTCTACTCATTCTTCAAGTTCCCAATCATCCTTCAACCAATTTGGTATACTAGCTTAGAGGCAAACATCTTTGTTTATTGAGCAATAAGAAACACCACAAACATTTGTTACTATTATGCGAATTCTTGTTGCCGAAAGCCCAGTTTTGCAATTTTCAACATGAGTTGAGAAATTTGTTTCAATATTAATGATTTTCGTTATAAAACGAAGGTACTCGCCGCGAAGTGCAGACCTCTATATTTCGACCTTTACTTCCCAATGAACGAAATGTAGAATTATTGTTGAATAAACTGCGATTCTTCGTTAGTTCGTGAGTAACAACCTCCTGCATTTCATCCAAAACTAGAAATCTTAGTTTTCTTGTAAACACTGTAGTTTTAAATTAATTCTACTCTATTATCCACTATTGAAGTAGTTGTTAGTCCAATCTGTTAAAACTTTAACACGTCACTGAACTTGACTGTCGTGAAACCCAGATTTTCTGCTCAATTGAAACATTCCTTTCACATTACGAGAAGTCTTGTCCCATGGTAGGTAGTGGGCTGGCTACGGTCCGTTTTGTTATTCCTACTTCGAAATGGCAGCCGTGAAGTAGTGTTGCTATCCGAGGACCAGTGACTCGCTCCTGCGGCCGTGAATCGATTCTTTGCCGCGTGACTGCGATGCAACGACACACTTTACGACTCCGATCGGTCGTATAGTTTATGGGCGCGCAAGAGAACGGCTGTGTTCATCGAGATCCGATTCTCAGAAAATCAAAAAATGCAGCTACAGTCGTAATTCTTTCCATATTTGAAAAGCGATATTTATTCTTATTCTCAGGCAAATGCTGTTGAATTTTGATTTCACTTTATTTTTCTTGGGCATTGGGTTTCACAAGAGACATATTTCAGTGTGTACGTTTGACATTTCAAGTTCGCAAGCGGACTGCGCCGTGCCCAGTCCCGCGCCGTGCCCAGTCCCGCGCCGTGCCCAGTCCCGCGCCGTGCCCGGTCCCGCGCCGTGCCCGGTCCCGCGCCGTGCCCGGTCCCGCGCCGTGCCCGGTCCCGCCACTCCCCCATGTGAGTCGTGCTCCGCTGCGCCGCCGCCGTCGCCGATGGACGATAGCGCCGCCTAATTCGGGCCTGGCCGCTAATGAACAGACGAAGAGGGGACCCGGCGCCGCAGAGCGTTGGGCGGGCCCTTCACTGTCAGGGCAACGTAATACAATGGTGGAGAAGCGAAACAGGTATTCGGAGGTGGGCACGAGTAGAGGAAAGAAGAAGAAGAAGAAGGGGAAGGAAGAGAGAAGAGAAGAAATATGTAAAATTAGTAAAGCGTTTCATGAATTTTATGTTCAGTTAATCTGTAAAGAGGATTATTTGATATTTCTTTTGTACATTTCATTAACTTAGTTTACATTGGATTATACTTTTTGCAATTTATACTATGAGTAAACTCGTTACGTTTTGGTACTTTGGTACATCTGCGGTTACAGATGTACTAAAGGAACATTCTATTTATACTTCAACTTTTGCACCTTATTCAATTAACACATTTAAATTCATAATATTATATCCTTCGGTGGAAGTCAGTTTAGTTAATATCGACGTTCTAAATCTCAAATTTCAATGTGGGGAAGTATTTAACATTTCAGAGCGTTTGTTCCTCGTTCCGTAGGAATTGAGATATCTTGTTTTTAATTTAATTTTCTCAACTGCGTTTCATTATTACGGAGTTTAGATAACAAGGTCGTGTTGGAAGGACAAGTATACTACATGGCAGACAGGTTTTTGTTACTTACGAGTAGCAAGCTTTTGTTAATTACGAGTAGCAAGGCAGACAGGAATAAAGTCGTTTCAAAAGAAAAATAATTTTGAAAACGCTAGGCAGTTATCTACAGATGTATGCAAAGTGATGCTGTAACATGTTGAATGTTATGGAGAGCCGCAACGTCCTAGTTAGGGGGAGAGCTTACGGGCTAACCCCTCCCCCAAATACATATTCTCTTTTTTAATTTAGTGGTCAATTAGCTTACTGTTAATTTTTTCGACATTTTCAAATGTATATAGGAAAAAAATACATTTACGGACACAAATGACGAAAATAAATCATACCATAGTTTCTCACTTCTCACTGAAATAAAATGTTTCCGAATTTTGCAAAGTGTTTCGTGAAAAGAGGTTCTATAGTTTTCTTACGTCAAACGTAAACTTGTGGAGGTCTTCCCGAGAGAAACTTCTGTTTAGGGCGATGATAAGAAGTAGGGCTCACTGCTTCCTCTTCCACCGAAGAACGCAGATTTTTCGTTCGTAATGGGGACCATATGCGGCGGACGCGGTAATCTCTCCGTCGCCGACAGTTTAATGCAATCTTTTTTCTCGGATTTGTTTGTGTTTCGTTGTGCGCGCATGCGCAGCGCATCCTAACGTCAGCAGTTGTTCTCCCTCCTTCCTACTCTTCCTTTGGCCTCCGCCCCCTCCCGTCACTCGGTGCCCCTGCGCCTCAAATGGATTTGCTCTACCTCCTTCCCATATACTCATTTAAAATGCTATATTAGTCTCTTATAGCTCGAATCTTTTGTAGCAAATGCTTACAGAAATGTGACGCTGTAGAATCACTGGCGTCTCATCACCGCCAATGTCTTTGTTCTCGTACCGGAAGAGGTGGCTCAACCGATGTCACGGCGGTGCCTCCGCCCGGGAGGTCCTAGGATCGAGTCCCGACCGCAGGATTTTCAACACTAGCTAGATAGCTAGATCGAGTTCTGTCGATCCCTGATAGAGAATTCTAGTGGCCGGCTGCTCTGATCGGTAGTTTTCCGCTGTTTCTCTAACCAATAGCAGGCGAATGCCAGAGCAGTACCTTAACAACCGAGCCACGGACCGCGCGCGCGATATTTTCTACCCATTCCTTCCCCTATCCTACCCTTTACTTATGCACACTTACACTTACATGCACTACACTACCACACATGCCTGGAGATCGGTCGGCAGTTTGGAGCTTGTCCCGGCTGGGGCGGTGCACCGCTGATGGGAGATACCTGCTTGGGGAAAACCCCGATAGACGATGGTTCGTCGCCGCCGGATCTCGCCATCCAGCGAGGGAAATTCACCGCCACCTCCCAAGCAATAAGCATGCACTGCACTTACGGGACTAATGACCTTCGCCGTTGACGCGCCCCGAATCACCAATCAACCAACCAAATCATTGCTCTCGTCCTCGTGGATGCATTCGCCAACCCCCATCGATATTGAGGATGTCACGACATGCCCCGTGTCTTATCGTTTCCCCGCCTGCTGCAGCCGGCGCTGCGTGTTCGTTTTCGCAGGCGCCTCGACCGCGCCCGGCGCCACTATGCACAGTGGTTGGGAATGGTCGACTATGAGGTAGGGATGCGACATCAACAATAAAACATCAATGTTCAAAATTAAAATATCGATATTAATAGAGCAGTGGCCCGTAACCATCGACATTTTTAAACATCAGCCAAAAAGTATCGATGCCCTTAACCATCAACCCAAAACCATCGATGTTTTTAAAAATCAACGTTTTTAAACCTCCAGAAGTAACCATTGAAGTTAATTTGTATTTAAGGCGAATTGATGGGGATGCTAACCGTCTTCATCCTCCTACTGAATTTCATGTATTCTGCCCGAAACGTATTAATTTGTCTCTGCCGTGGACCTAATTGATGGGATTGGGAAACCATAGTGCTAACTTACATGCGTGCAATTTTTGTGAGCGAAAGGAAAAACTAAGTTTATAACTCAATGTTAGTACACACTTCTTGCTGCTTTCTATACATACACTATCGTTCTATGAACATTTTTGAACTGAGTTTCGATTATTTGTTTTCCTTCTTACACCGACCCCTTCAATTAACCTTTTTCTAGTTTCGATGATTTTGGCTCTTCGTAATATTTAAGTGAAGAAAACTTGAAAATAAAACTTTATCAAGAGCCTTAGGTTTTGATCGGCTGTGTTAAGTAAAGGGCAGATAGTCTGCGTTTCACTCGTCTATTTGTCAATCGCAGCATGTTGTGGCACCGGTTTCGTCACTACATCCCACAGTTCGCATTAAAAACATTGAACGTCCCTGTACCTAGAGAAACTGACCAATTCGCAATCTTAAGACCGCGCGTGTGTGCATATAAGCATGGTAAAAATGCAACTATTTTCAGCCCATCATTCACTATATATTTTTCATTTATAAATATTTCGATTAAACTAAATTCTGATAAAGCGTTTGGAAATTTACATATTATCACTTCTTAATTGATCGTGTAATCTTGATTATAATATTGAAAAGCTACTGATGATAGGGAAATGATCCCGAAGCGTGTCAGATTGGTATTTATTTGAAGCTAATATTACTTTTTGGAAAACAATTTCTTTCTACATGCCTTAAACAACGTACGTTATCTTATACTTGCAACATTGCTGGAATCTTTCTAGAATATGTAGCTTGAGCTATAAAGAGATGTTATCTACTCATCATTCCACTTAATTAGGGAATGGAGGCGTGTTGGGCAAAAACTGATGAACACTGCCCATAGCCCCTTATTTAAGTCAAAGGTGTGGCATTCCCTTGGAATTTCGATCGACCAATTCGATCTGATAGTCTTAAACCAAGGAATTGTCCCGTAAGTGCGTCTATCGTTGCAATCATCTGTTCATCGTCCAACCCAACTGCGTTGCTGGCGTTCATTGTGCCTCCACGCCGCCGAAATTTAAACTTGTTGCTACCGGTACTCATGTTTCATTCTGGACTTTGAAGAACATACGGTAACGCATCTTGTAGAACTTAAATGAAGTGGGCTGAAAAACACACGTGCTCTCATTAATGAGACATAGATAAGTTGTCTAGAAATCTAATAATTTTATAAGAAGTTCGTATTTTTCTATAGCGATGCGATAATTAGAGCTAAAAATTGAAACGTCTAAAATCGGCTCCATAAAAAGTACTCAAAGTACTAACAACTCAATAAAAGGTACTAATCAAAGACATCAACTTATCTCCAACAACGTCTTAAGGTGTGTTATTAAAGTTAGTGAAAATGAGCTAATATTAGTTAAACGTTAATGCATATTGAGGGTTGTATTACTGTCATGCTCAATCGTTTTTTAATCCATCTACTCCTCGTAATTCCGCCTTGAAATCTGATTTAATACACGCAATAAATATTACGGAAATATTGCCGTTCTTTGGTCGTCTTGAGGCACCGTGCGATTATCCCCTTCGGGAGTGAAGTGTCCTTCAACACATAGCAAAAACTCGGGTCGCGGGAAGCCTTATGCAATTTTACTTACTCTGCTCATTGAGGCACCTCTGCTCTTGCTCCCGGGTCTCCTGCCTTGAGCTTTTTTTTGCCTCATACTCACGTAACGTCATGTCGCAGTCACGATTTCCTCATCGGTCTTTTTACGATCGCAAGCGTTTTTATTGACGCTCGAAAATATGGGTTGTTGCAAAACGCGTGTGTCCTCGAATGAATTCGTGATTATACATGACGTTTCCTTAGGTGCCTTAATGTATGCTGTCAAATCTTCTATCTGCGCGTCGTGGTCGGGTGAAGTTACATTCTCTGTGCAGTATGTACGCCAGATGCCGGTGTGGTGAGTACAACATGGGGCTTGGATCATGACCAAAAAATTGTGAGTTCGACGAAGACCTACCAAATTACCAAGGTATGGAAGGTCATAGAAGATCTGTTTCCAATCCACACGGTGTACAGAGCAGCAAAATTTTCTTCCTCAGTCATACCTCTTCCAGTAAATATTGGTGTGCTCAATAAGAAGACATTTTTCGATACGAAAAACATCCGTTCCCTCATGGTATCTTTGATGAGATTATAATTAAAAATTAACTTTACCGAGTGATCTTTTACAATAATAATTGCATTCATTGTTTACACAGTGGAAATTATTATTCGTAAATATATTTCTAATTAAATGTATTGGAAACCATAGAAAAATAAGAAAGTTTAATTATCTTGAGAACATAAAAAGCACACGATAAACTTGCTAAAAATACGAAGACGGGATGTTGCTTAAGCTTGTTGCTTAATCATTTAAGCCGATGTCTTTCCCAATGCGTTTATGATCACTTATTTTATTAAAAACACATAACATCAGATTGAAACCTCACCAGCATATGAAGAAGCTTGCTGTTGTTGTGTATGCAACACGAGAAATTGCTTATTGCCTTGGGGTTAAGAGCGAGAAAAGTCATTGTGTGCGGTTTTACATGCTCGTACGCTTCTGCGTCATCCTTCCGCTACTGTTTGTGGCAAAGGTCGCGTTGGGAGATATTTAAGGAGAGATATCTCTAGGACGTCCTTGTACAATAATTCTCCAAATGTCGTGTATTTTAGTGTCAGTTAAAAAAGCGAAAAATTAGAAATTTATATTTTTTTTACAAAAATAAAACGTTTTATTGCCTAGGGCTATTGGACTCCTTTCGAAATTTTCAGGGAAAGGTGGGACACGACCCCATACCTCCCTTTGCCTAAAGTTTCTCCATTGTTGACAAGATTGGGAACTATAAGGACTCAGAGGCAGATACAAAGTTCCTCATGGGTCGTTCAAGTGTAAAAGAGAATATATACAGTTATTTACACTTTCTTGAAAACTTTTATTACCAGATATTCGTGAAAGGGATAGCTAATTAGGACTACGTGTGGAATTACGTAATTAATTATTTAAATTAAAGATGGACAGGTTCGGCTTAGGGCGCATTAATGTTGTGAGAGGCCTTAGGGATAATCAAAATAAGGGACCCCCTAATACTGCTATTGAAATATTGTCAACAGGTTGATATCTTGGTTTTGAATGCAATAATACAACTATTTGCAGACAATATCCCTGTAAGGCCATAATCAGAATCGATTAGGAGCAGGTGGTCCAGATAACACTAAAAATACTGAGTGAGAAATTTTAAATTCCATGAGGGCGTATAACCCTTAAGGCTGAAAGGAGTTGCAAGGGCTATTGTGTAGGTAGACGTGACCTAACTTAACCTAACCAAACAAAACCTTCAAGCATACGTACGAATGTATTCCAAAGTTGGGAGCGAGAACCATAAAGGCAATATTTTTTGTCTCGATTGATAATAATTTAGAGTTTCCGGGCTCGTCAACTGCTTTGGTCATTAGTCGCGTAAGTGTATTGTTTTTCTGATAACGGGAGGTGATGGTGATGTTGCCCTTCTCCGCTGGGTGGTGAGGTATGGCGCCGACCTACAAGTCAGCTTGCGGAATTTTCCCCATCTACATAACTCCCACCGCGGGGCCAACCTCTAGATTCGCGACATGTCTGCAAGTGTAGTGAATGTAAGTTGTAAGTAAGGGGTGAGGATTGAACTAGGAAGAAGAAAAATGCATGGTACATACGAGGTGTACATGGAAGCGGTACATGTTCGTTACGACACTGTTCCGGCATTCGCCTTGTGTTGACCAGAGAAACAATGAAAAACTACCGATCAGACAGTCGGCTGCTAGAATTCTCCTCCAGACAGCGGCTAAATTCGATGTAGCAACTTAGTCGTGTGTCGTATATCCTCCATCGTTACTCGAACAGTAGGTCTTCCGTTGAAAGACACTGCAGTGAGATCGACTGATGTCCTAAGTAAACGCAGTCGGTCTTTGGGGTCGATCTTACTTGTAATTGGAAGCTCAGGGGTTCAATTGCTGCAACTTGCTGGAGGTTTATTTGAAGTGTTTAACACTGGCACCTAACCGTGATCTATTGGTTTCCATGATAATTTCTAGACGAATGGCGAAGCTGGTCTTTAGAACGAGGATCACGAACCGCATGCGATCCTTTCTTTCCTATCCCTTCTTAGGCCCGAACGATAGACCGATAATTCAGTGGTGCGTGGCCCATGCCAATTGATTAAGAATATTTTCTACACGCATCAGCGATCCATAAATCAGCTTCGCGCTATCAGTCCTCCACTAAATGTGACTCTTGGTAAGAAATTACTGGTAAATAAACATTTTTATCTACTTCGAATCAAATTTTACGAAACGGTTTCCTAAGAAAAATTATTAAAACAGAAGTGTTGTAATTATGTAAGGTATCACCTTAAGTAAGGCATATCACCCTATGTAAGGTATTACCTATCAACACCTGTCGCCGGATGAATAATCACAAAATACTGTTCATTAGTTGTTTAATATATTTTTGTAGTATTAGTTTATAGTGTATAGTAACATATTGTTAAGTACTCGATTGTTTATCAAACTCGGCTCAACGTTTGATATGTGTCCAATCTGTTATTGTACATAGTAACAAGATGTCTCGTAAGAAGGTGGCTTATGATGCTTATCCCTTAAATGTATTTTGGCATTGTAGGGTTAGATTAATCCCACTTGCCTAGCTAACGGTGTTCCTAGGCCTAGACCGGCGGGTAAGGGAGATATGTAGTGAGCACATCGCTTTCCCATCATTATAACTTTTTTTAACGTGTCTGGCCTTCATGTGAGATCAGGGACAACCATGCCCAAGGCGGGACTCGAACCCGCGACCCTTCGGACCGAAGCGCTGACTCTGTACACGTTCTTAGCAATCTCGGCTAAAAAAGGACGGTTATTCCGAAAATAACTACTATAAAATATGTATTTTTAACGTATCTGCTTGAGTATTCGCTGTGCGATTTCGTCTGCGAGTTCAAGCTCAGGGGTTCAATTGCTGCCAACTTGGTGTGGGGTTTATTTGAAAGTGTTTACACTGGCACCTAACCGTGGATCTATTGGTTCCATGATACATTTCTTAACGAATGCCGAAGCTGGTCTTTAGAACAGGATCACGAACCGCATGCGATCCTTTTCTTTTCCTATCCCTTCTTAGGCCCGAACGATAGACCGTAATTCAGTGGTGCGATGGCCATGCCAATTGGATTAAGATATTTTCTCACGCATCAGCGATCCATTAAATCAGCTTCGCGCTATCCAGTCCTCCATTAAATGTGACTCTTGGATAAGAAATTTACTAGTAAATAAATATTTTTATCCACTCGAATCAAATTTACGAAACGTTTCTTAAGAGAAATTATTGAAAACAGAAGTGTTGTAATTATGCATAAGTATCACCTAAGTAAGCATATCACCTTATGTAAGTCATACCTATAACACTGTCTCCGGCATGAATAATCACAAAATACTGTTCATTAGTGTTTAATATATTTTTGTAGTATAGTTTATAGTGTTTAAACATATTGTTTAAGTACTTCGATTGGTTATTTCAAAACTCTGCTCAACGTCTTGATATGTGTCCAATCTGTTATTGTACGTGAGTAACAAGGATGTCTCGAAGAAGGTGCGCTTATGATGCTTATCTCGTAATGTATTTGGCATTGTAGGGTAGATTAATCCCACTTGCTACGCTAACGGTGTCTAGGCCTAGACCTGCGGGTAAGGGGATATGTAGTAGCACATCGCTTTCCCATCATTATAACTTTTTTTGACGTGTCTGGCCTTATGTGAGATCAGGACAACCATTTGCCCAAGCGGACTCGAACCCGTGGACCCTTCGGACGAAGCGCTGACTCTGTACACGTTCTTTAGCAACCTCGAGCTAAAAAAGGACGGTTATTCCGAAAAAACATACTATACAAATATGTATTTTTCAAGTATTCTGCCTTGATATTCGCTGTGCGATTCATCTGCGAGTTCGCGAGCCATTGTAGCTGCTTGTGGACGTCGCCTGTGCGATCTGCCAGGGGCGCGACGCAGTCTGTGTGCGCGCGAAGGTCGTCGCCCGGCCCCCGCCCCTCGCGGTGATGCAGTTGTCGATTGCGCCCTCGCACATCAGCGATGATGCTGAAGCGGGCGGCGGCGGGACGGCGGCGACGGCGGAGGATGCGCGGCTCGTGGCGACGGCGGTGGCGCGCGGCGGAGGAGGCGACGGCGGAGGAGGAGGCGACGGCGAGGAGAGGCGGCGGCGCGGAGAGGCGGCGGAGGAGCGCCGGAGGCGCGGCGGAGCGGCGGAGGAGGAGGCGGGCGAGGAGGAGGCGGCGGAGGAGGAGCGGGGAGGAGAGGCCGGACGGAGGAAGAGGAGGGCGGCGGAGGGGAGGCGGCGGAGAGGCGCGGCGGAGGAGCGCGGCGGGGCGGCGAGGGCCGGCGGCGGAGCGGTCGGAGGAAGGAGGAGGCCAGCGGCGGAGCGGCGCGCGGCAGAGAGGCGGCGCTGAGAGCGGCGGCGGGGAGGCGGGGCGGCGGAGGAGCGGCGGCGCGCGACGGCGCGCGGCGGAGGCGGGCGCGGGAGGCCGCGGGCGGCGGAGGCGGCGCGGCGGAGGCGGCGGCGGCGGAGGCGGCGGAGAGGAGGCGCGGAGGAGAGGCGCGGAGGAGGCGCGGCGGAGGAGGCGGCGGCGGCGGTAGGGGCGGAGGAGGGAGGCGCGGAGGAGCGGCGCGGCGGAGGCGCGGCGCGGAGGCGGCGGCGCGGAGGGCGGCGGCGCGGAGCGGCGAGAGGAAGCGGCGGTCAGGGAGGAGGCGCGCGGAGGAGCGCGGTCGGAGGGCGGCGCGGCGGATGCGGCGGAGCGAGGAGGGCGCGGAGGAGCCGGCGGCGGAGCGGCGGCGCGGCAGCGGCGGCGGCGGAGCGCGGCGGCGGAGCCGCGCGGCGGAGGCGGGCGGCGGAGGCGGCGAGGAGAGGGGGGGCGGAGAGAGGCGGCCGAGCGCGGCGGCGGCGCGGCGGCGCGCGGAGGCGG